>CAWZYM010000209.1:1290000-1332500 GCA_963966185.1 Rhabditoides inermis | reverse complement strand
TTTTCAGAAGCCACTCGACTTGCCGACAAGATACAAGGAAGATTCGACTGGCGTGTCTGGAGATTCGACTGTCATAATTTGACTTCTATGCTCAATAGCTTAATTATTACTACTTCCTTGATCGATTGGTTATCGATCTGTTTCACCGTTCAGACATCTCTGTGCTCCTGAGACAGAAGTGGTGAAATGGATCATCTATCGGTTGATTATCCATCGAGACAAACCTCATGATTTATGTTTTGAATTAGACAGTTTAATGTGAGAAAACACTGAAAGAAAGTCGGTATTTTGTTCCTCCACAATTTATGGCGCCCTCGCGTAACATACACTTTTGCGCCATTTCATCTCTCGTTTTTGAAGCACTGCTACATAGGACTGAGACAGAATTAGACAAACCTCATGATTTATGTTTTGAATTAGACAGTTTGATATGAAAAAACACTGAAAAAAGTCGGTATTTTGTTCCACCACAATTTATGGCGCCCTCGCGTAACATACACTTTTGCGACATTTCATCTCTCGTTTTTGAAGCACTGCTACATAGGACTGAGACAGAATTAGACAAACCTCATGATTTATGTTTTGTCAAAGCCCTTCTGTCAAAGTTTCAGATCGATCGGACTTCGTCTTCATACCGTATAAGACATTTTCTGAGCGCGCGTTACTTGCTGGGGTCGCGCCCACCGGCTTGCTCGCTACCACCCGCGAGGTCAACAGATCGATATCGAATAGTTGGCATTCGCAATTACTGACCCATATCCACACAGTATTATCTTTTTTCGATAGATATATGTGTAAATAAAATAATAATGGATTGATTCTGTTGCAAAAAGACAAAATTTCGAGTTTCAACGAATAACTTCGACAAAGCGAAGAGTTGAAGGTTGGCAAAGACAAGAAAAGTGTTTCAAGACGAGTTCATTCATTCTATAGACATGTTTTGTAAAGATCAAACCAATTTCAAACTCTATGGAAATACTTCAAACATGCGCACAACTGTTGGGGCGCGCCCATCGGCATATTTTCTTTCAGTCGTGGCATCACGGGATCATTGTTTATGTAGTATAGAAATGTGTATTATCACGTCGAAATTGGTTTTTGTATACATTATTTGTACCTATTTAGACTGAAAGTCTGCTTTTTAAAGGAATCGCAGCGCCCGCTGCGCCTGTATGTGCAAAATGCTCTATGGTTTCCGTCTGTCCGTCCGTACGTCCATCGCTCTACCGCGCCACCCACCACTCCTATCTAGCCAAACGTGACATCGATCCGATGGTCGCGGTCCCGAGATGCAGGATTCCAATTTTCAGCTCGTTATATCTCATATCCGCGGAGCTATAAGCTCGAGAAAGTCCGACGAAATAGCGCGTAATCAGAGAGCGTCAGACAGAAAAGCAGTGAAATAGTGTGTCAGATGAAGAGACGGTTAGGTCGTTGAACGGTTGCATCGAGTAGGCCTTACAAGAACGAGTACTGCGAATCGCAGACTTCAGCTATGGAAAAACGGTTTCGACGTCACTCCTCTACACTCCCTTACCTACAAATCTGCCCGTAATCTTTTTATAATTCCTCCTGGTTTCCTTTCACGAAGTGATTTATTCGAGGCGAGGCGACACCAAACAGTTGTCGCGGGCTGTTCAAGAAAACTAGGCAATCGTGTAAGGTCTCCCTTTACAACAACATGCAAATAGGTGGCCACAACACTTCTACCAAAATTTGCATCTTTTTGTGACCTCTGACGCCCGCTATCAATTAAATTCCTCTAATTGACGCCACTTTATTGCCCCGCGGCGAGAGAGTGTGGCAATGTGAGAGTGCGCCAGCTGCCAGTCTGTCTGATGTCAGAGAAAAAGACAGTCAATTGTGCAAAAGAGCGAGAACATCACCACGCACTACCAAACAGCTCACCACACTCTGAGCAGACACAATAAAACATTACTACTATATGTACTCACGTCATTCTATAATCAATCAGGGAAGTGAGGCGAGGCGAAAGAGTGCTACTATGTAGTACGCTCTACCACCTCCTTTTCTCATCCCTCTTTTCTTTGTCTCTCTCTCTCTCTCCCTCTCTCTCTCTTATATATTTTATGATATTAGATGAGTGATAACTAATAAATAATAATTTTCAACGCTCTACCACCTCCTTTTCTCATCCCTCTTTTCTTCGTCTCTCTCTCTCTCTCTCTCTCTCTCTTATATATTTTATGATATTAGATGAGTGATAACTAATAAATAATAATTTTCAACGCTCTACCACCTCCTTTTCTCATCCCTCTTTTCTTCGTCTCTCTCTCTCTCTCTCTCTCTCTCTCTCTCTCTTATATATTTTATGATATTAGATGAGTGATAACTAATAAACAATAATTTTCAACGCTCTACCACCTCCTTTTCTCATCCCTCTTTTCTTCGTCTCTCTCTCTCTCTCTCTCTCTCTCTCTTATATATTTTATGATATTAGATGAGTGATAACTAATAAATAATCCTCCTTTTCTCATCCCTCTTTTCTTCGTCTCTCTCTCTCTCTCTCTCTCTCTCTCTCTCTTATATATTTTATGATATTAGATGAGTGATAACTAATAAACAATAATTTTCAACGCTCTACCACCTCCTTTTCTCATCCCTCTTTTCTTCGTCTCTCTCTCTCTCTCTCTCTCTCTCTCTCTCTCTCTCTTATATATTTTATGATATTAGATGAGTGATAACTAATAAATAATAATTTTCAACCAGCTGCTGATAGGCTTTGACCGCGGAGGCGCGCCCTCTATGTGCATACGAAAGAGTGAAAGATCAGAGAGTCGGAGAAAATGCATATCAGTATCAGCGATCAATATTTTATTATTATTACTGATCTACTGATCGGCTTTGACCGCGGAGGCGCGCGGAGCGTGCCGGAGCGCCCTCTATGTACATACGAGAGAGTGAAAGATCAGAGAGTCGGAAAAAATGCATATCAGTATCAGTGATCATTTTTTTCTTATTATTACTGATCTACTGATCGACTTTGACCGCGGAGGCGCGCGAAGCGTGCCGGAGCGCTTTCTATGTGCACACGAGAGATTGAAAGATCAGAGAGTCGGAGAAAATGCATATCAGTATCAGTGATCAATATATTCTTATTATTACTGATTTACTGATCAACTTTGACCGCGGAGGCGCGCGAAGCGTGCCGGAGCGCTTTCTATGTGGATACGAGAGTGTGAAAAATCAGAGAGTAGGAGAGAATGAATATCAGTATCAGTGATCATATTATTATAATTACTGATCTACTGATCGACTTTGACCGCGGAGGCGCGCGAAGCGTGCCGGAGCGCCTTCTATGTGCATACGAAAGAGTAAAAAATCAGAGAGTCGGAGAAAATGCATATCAGTATCAGTGATCAATGTTTTATTATAATTACTGATCTACTGATCGACTTAGACCGCGAAGGCGCGCGATGCGTGCCGGAGCGCTTTCTATATGCCAAACGAGATAGTCAAAGATCAGAGAGTCGGAGAAAATGGATATCAGTATCAGTGATGAATGTATTAATAAAATTACTGATCTACTGATCGACTTTGACCGCGAAGGCGCGCGATGCGTGCCGGAGCGCTTTCTATATGCCAAACGAGATAGTCAAAGATCAGAGAGTCGGAGAAAATGGATATCAGTATCAGTGATGAATGTATTAATAAAATTACTGATCTACTGATCGACTTTGACCGCGGAGGCGCGCGAAGCGTGCCGGAGCGCTTTCTATGTGCATACGAGAGTGTGAAAAATCAGAGAGTAGGAGAGAATGAATATCAGTATCAGTGATTAATATATTATTATAATTACTGATCTACTGATCGACTTTGACCGCAAAGGCGCGCGCGCGAAGCGTGCCGGAGCGCCCTCTATGTGCATACGAAAGAGTAAAAGATCAGAGAGTCGGAGAAAATGCATATTAGTATCAGTTATCAATATATTATTATAATTACTGATATACTGATCGGCTTTGACCGCGTAGGCGCGCGGAGCGTGCCGGAGCGCTTTCTATGTGCATACGAGAAAGTGAACGATCAGAGAGTCGGAGAAAATGCATATCAGTAGCAGTGATCAAAATATTCTTATTTTTACTGATCTACTGATACACTTTGACCGCGTAGGCGCGCGGAGCGTGCCGGAGCGCTTTCTATGTACATACGAGAAAGTGAACGATCAGAGAGTCGGAGAAAATGCATATCAGTAGCAGTGATCAATATATTCTTATTTTTACTGATCTACTGATATACGTTGACCGCGGAGGCGCGCGAAGCGTGCCGGAGCGCTTTCTATGTGCATACGAGAAAGTGAACGATCAGAGAGTCGGAGAAAATGCATATCAGTAGCAGTGATCAAAATATTCTTATTTTTACTGATCTACTGATATACTTTGACCGCGTAGGCGCGCGGAGCGTGCCGGAGCGCTTTCTATGTGCATACGAGAAAGTGAACGATCAGAGAGTCGGAGAAAATGCATATCAGTAGCAGTGATCAATATCATCTTATTTTTACTGATCTACTGATATACTTTGACCGCGGAGGCGCGCGAAGCGTGCCGGAGCGCTTTCTATGTGCATACGAGAAAGTGAACGATCAGAGAGTCGGAAAAAATGCATATCAGTAGCAGTGATCGATATATTCCTATTTTTACTGATCTACTGATAGACTTTGACTGACCGCGTAGGCGCGCGAAGCGTGCCGGAGCGCTTTCTATGTGCATACGAGAAAGTGAACGATCAGAGAGTCGGATAAAATGCATATCAGTAGCAGTGATCAATATATTCTTATTATTACTGATCTACTGATAGACTTTGACCGCGGAGGCGCGCGAAGCGTGCCGGAGCGCTTTCTTTGTGCAAACGAGAAAGTGAACGATCAGAGAGTCGGAGAAAATGCATATCAGTAGCAGTGATCAATATATTCTTATTGTTACTGATATACTGATAGACTTTGACCGCGGAGGCGCGCGAAGCGTGCCGGAGCGCCCTCTATGTGCAAACGAAAGAGTAAAAGATCATAAAGTCGGAGAAAATGCATATCAGTATCAGTGATCAATGTTTTGTTATAATTACTGATCTACTGATATACTTTGACCGTGGAGGCGCGCGGAGAGTGCCCGGATCGCCTTCTATGAGCATAGTAAATATAACATCTGTAGATGAGCAGTCAAGCAGATACTATCAACCAGATACTGATAGATTGTGACACTTTCTAAATACTTGAAACTACTGAAAAATAAAAAAAGGAAATAAATAAAGATCAGTCATCTATTGAAAGACTGACAACAGCACTTCTAGCACAGCTCCTAATAGCACTTCCAGAGCACATATCAAGTCAATCTATATATCAATCGATAGATAATTTTCTCCTCTATTTTATACCTATATTTCTAGCGCGCGAAGCGCGCTAGTCCAGTGACGAGTAGAAGTTACTATTGGGGCGCGCCCATCGGCGCATTTTCTTTCAGTCGTGGCATCACGGGATCATTGTTTATGTAGTATATAAATGTGTATTATTAAATCGAAATTAGTTTTTGTGTACATTATTTGTACCTATTTAGACTGAAAGTCTGCTTTTATAGGAATCCAGTGACGAGTAGAAGTGAGGTGAGGTGAGAATCGAGTTCACAATTCATGCCATTTTGTAAGCAGAGACATATATACATATATAGTATTGATGATTATATGATATTTTAAAGATATGAGAGTAAACAATAGATAGCACAATCACCGCAGCTGAGACGTGACAGTAGACAGAAGAGAGCATAGTACTGTATATAGAAAGTTGTTGTCACCGCAGCAGAGACGTGACAGTAGACAGAAGAGAGCAAAGTACTGTATCTAGAAAGTTGTTGTCACCGCATCGAATACGTGATAGGAGATAGAAGAGAGGGTTTGTCTCTACCACATTACGCGCTAGAATTGCGCACTATCGAAATCGAATACACCTATAAGAGTGATAGTGAGATATTTGTGAACTATACAGACGTTTATGTATCACCTGGGCGGGCAATTTGTTCAGTTGGTCCAAGTTTCTATCTCGTCTGTGAAAGGAGATATAGCGCGCTCGGGGTCGAGGTGGCTTCATGTGTGTGTGTGTGTGTGTGTGTGTGTGTGTGTGTGTGTGTGTGTGTGTGTG
This sequence comes from Rhabditoides inermis, assembly GCA_963966185.1. Classification (NCBI taxonomy): domain Eukaryota; kingdom Metazoa; phylum Nematoda; class Chromadorea; order Rhabditida; family Rhabditidae; genus Rhabditoides; species Rhabditoides inermis. The sequence continues at coordinate 1,326,355 of CAWZYM010000209.1, read as the reverse complement.
TGTGTGTGTGTGTGTGTGTGTGTGTGTGTGTGTGTGTGTGTGTGTGTGTGTGTGTGTGTGTGTGTGTGTGTGTGTGTGTGTGTGTGTGTGTGTGTGTGTGTGTGTGTGTGTGTGTGTGTGTGTGTGTGTGTGTGTGTGTGTGTGTGTGTGTGTGTGTGTGTGTGTGTGTGTGTGTGTGTGTGTGTGTGTGTGTGTGTGTGGGCTCGGCGAATGTTTTGCTAAGACAAGCTATCAGGTCTGTCTGCAAAATCGGCCGAGGGCCGATAATGCAGATGGTTCTGCCCGCTTTGTCTGCGATTCGTCTGTAAAATCGGCCCTGGGCTGATTTTACAGACTGTCTGAATTTCGTCTGCAAAATCGGCCCAGGGCCGATTCTGCAGATGAGTTCTCGCTGCACTTCTGCAAAGTTGTCCATGGGCTGTCCATGGACCTATTTTACAGAACACAAGACAGAACACTTGGAAATTGATAGTTCGTTTCATTTTTGAAATATTTTACAATTCATTCACAGAATTTCAAGAGCGATTATGCATCATATGTTGTTAAATATCTACCATAGACAGTTTTGCAATTTCAGTCGCATTAGTTGCCAAGTTTCAAAGTTCTCTATAACTTTGCGAAAAAATCAATTGAACCCGACTTATATATAATTGATCGGAACATTAAATGAAACTAGTTTCATCACGTGTTTCGAGTTTTGTGAATTTAAATTCAAAACTTGATTCAGTTTTGATTATATTCCAGTACGATTAGTTGTTAAAATATATTATAAAGAATTTCCATGAAATTCAACAAAAGCACATGCATTATCTCTAGAAAAGTACATGCGTAATGGAAGGTGGTTTGTCTCGATCTATCTAATTCAACAAAAGCGCATGCATAAAACGTTCACAAATACTAACACAAACCTGCGCATAACGGACAGTGGACACTAACAGATGAAATATAACAATACAAATAAATATCGTCAATATTAGAGAGAGAAAGAAAGAGAGAGAGAGAGAGAGAGAGAGAGAGAGAGAGAGAGAAAGAAGATGGAGAGAGATGAGAGGGAGGAGAGAGAGAGAGGAAGAGAGAGGCGCAGGTTTGTGTTAGTATTTGTGAACGTTTTATGCATGCGCTTTTGTTGAATTAGATAGATCGAGACAAACCACCTTCCATTACGCATGTACTTTTCTAGAGATATAGTAATGTCTCTAGAAAGTTGTTGTCACCGCATCGAATACGTGACAGTAGACAGAAGAGAGCATAGTACTGTATCTAGAAAGTTGTTGTCACCGCAGCAGAGACGTGACAGTAGACAGAAGACAACATAGTATTGTCTCTAGAAATTTACTATCACCTCAGCAGAGACTTGACAGTTGACAGAAGATAGCATAGCACTGTCTCTAGAAAGTTGTTGTCACCGCATCGAATACGTGACAGTAGACAGAAGAGAGCATAGTACTGTATCTAGAAAGTTGTTGTCACCGCATCGAATACGTGATAGGAGATAGAAGAGAGCATAGTACTGTCTCTAGAAAGTTATTGTCATCGCATCGAATATGTGACAGTAGACAGAAGAAAGCATAGTACTGTATCTAGAAAGTTGTTGTCACCGCAGCAGAGACGTGACAGTAGACAGAAGACAACATAGTATTGTCTCTAGAAATTTACTATCACCTCAGCAGAGACTTGACAGTTGACAGAAGATAGCATAGCACTGTCTCTAGAAAGTTGTTGTCACCGCATCGAATACGTGACAGTAGACAGAAGAGAGCATAGTACTGTATCTAGAAAGTTGTTGTCACCGCATCGAATACGTGATAGGAGATAGAAGAGAGCATAGTACTGTCTCTAGAAAGTTATTGTCATCGCATCGAATATGTGACAGTAGACAGAAGAAAGCATAGTACTGTATCTAGAAAGTTGTTGTCACTGCTGCGGAGACGTGAGAATAGACGAGAGAGAGAGAGAGAGAGAGAGAGAGAGAGAGAGAGAGAGCGAGAGAGAAAAAAAAAACGAGAAGAGAGAAGGGATAGTAGACATAACTGTCTCTCGAAAGTCACAGTGACTACCACAGACGTGAGAGTAGAAGAGTAGACAGAAGATACCATAGTACTTCTCTAGAATCTCTAGAAAGTTGTTGTCACCGCTGCGGAGACGTGAGAATGGACGAGGGGGAGAGAGAGAGAGAGAGAGAGAGAGAGAGAGAAAGGAGGAGAGAAGAGGGAGAGTAGACATAACTGTCTCTCGAATCTCTCTCTCTAAAAATGATAGGGATCTTTTATATTTTTAAAACTGTTATATCTAACCCGCATTGACTCACTTCCCGACTGACGAGGGACCCCAAAGAGCGCGCCAAATATCTAACTGGCGTCTCTCTTTCTCACTCTCTCTCTCTCTCTCTCTCTCTCTCTCTCTCTCTCTCTCTGTTCTTTTTCTCCTATCGAGTTATCTAGACCAGGGCATTCAAACAATACGGATACTGTACACAGTACTAAAAACTAAAGTGTTTCTGAAAAAAACACTACTTCAATATGCTTGGAAGAAGTGTACTTGGTGACGGCCTTGATGTCGTCAGAGACGGCGTGCTTGGCAAGCTCTCCCGGGAGAATAACACGGACCGTTCACTGTTTCGTTCACTCTTTTTCAGTCACCTCATCAGATAAACAAACAAATAAACTTATTTTCCACCACGCTAACTAATACTGTTGTAACTCGTTGATTCATGGTCACACATGTGTTTCCCCCTGGTTCACACTACTCCTATTAAAAAGTAAAACGATAAAAATCAATCATTTTCAACCGGCGAACTAAAAAAGGAACTCATTCGTGGTGAATACAATTGTTCGGTTCAGTGTCCTCTCAGCCCAACTGCACGGTGGGAGTCGAACCCACAGCACTAACCAAAAGGCTAGGCAACCACATAACTAGCACGACGAATGGGCTAAGCGAACACCAAACCAACACAATACCCCACAAAAGAACCCACTGGGCAAGTTTTTTTCTCCCCTCGCGCCCTCTCTCTGCTTCCTCTTTCTCTCTTCTTCTCCCCTTTCCTCTTCCTCTCTATCCCTCTCTGTCAATGTGTGTTAAACAGCAGACATCCCGTCTCACGCTCACACTCGCATTCACAGAGCCGTAATCATACGTAACTGGCGTAGTGGTAGTGCTCTCGCCTAGCAAACTGAGGTTCGCGAGTTCAATTTCGGCACTCGCGCAAAGTCAAATGCAAACATAATTCGATGTAATTGGATCCCACTCTAACCACGCTAATGTCTCTCGTGAAAAGAGTGAAACTGATTTGCGACGCTGCTCTACTAGGGTGAGGGTATACTGTAGCCGCCACGCGCAAAGACAGAGAGCGTATGGTAGGCAACATGTGCGTATACGAGTGCTGGAACGTGAAACGCACTTTCAACTGACAACTGTACTTGCCATGCAGACACTGTAGTGTGGATCAATGGGAATAAACCCTTTTGAGAATCGACTGATTCGACTGCGCGGAGTGCGCCTTGCATCAGAGAAGATGGCATGTGTCCGCCATTCAATTTGCAACTTGGCCATAGATGCTCCTATTTCGATGCCACATCCACAATAACACATATAATGACCAGAAATCAGAGTGGGAATCCGATGAGAGGCTAATCGATAATCGATCGATAATGCTTTTCGGTATAGAATCCTAGAGCGCATTCCGAAGAATGCAGTCTTCATGCGGTCGTTTTCTCGATTTTGTCTCGATCAATCAATAATCAACTGATGCAAAGACCCATATCAACACTTGTTCTGGGTCTTTCTGGGTGCGCAGAGAAAACTGAAAATATTACGGACAAAACATAGTCAAATATCGATAATCAATCAAATATCGATCGATAATCAATCAGTTTTCGATTGATACTCGATCAAATATCGATCAATCAGTAGAATGGAGTGGGCTTGGAAGTGTAGATATAGGTGCAGATACGACAATCGAATCTTCATGCAATCCTCGATCATGGTCCGACAGACGAGTCGCTTCTGAAAATGCAGATGTGAAACTGGTTTATATACATCATGCCACTCGCCCTGCCTCCTCCCACCCACTACCGCCTCCCAACTAGGTGACTCCCTCTTGTCTCCGACCCCACCTGTCTCGGCGATTGCAGGTTGAAAACCTTTACCGCCTAGGACAGAGCGCAATGGAATTCCCGACACCGCCGATCACAAGCCATCACTAGGAGCCAGATAGGACAGCCACGAACAGACTTTGGTCAAGCCCGTTTCCGCCCTGAGGTCATCCACTATAGGGTTCTACCACCAATCCATCATCCCACTCTCCGCTCTCCCCAACCCTACTCGGTGACTACCTCTTGTCTCCGACCCCACCTGTCTCGGCGATTGCAGGTTGAAAACCTTTACCGCCTAGGACAGAGCGCAATGGAATTCCCGACACCGCCGATCACAAGCCATCACTAGGAGCCAGATAGGACAGCCACGAACAGACTTTGGTCAAGCCCGTTTCCGCCCTGAGGTCATCCCCTATAGGGTTCTACCACCAATCCATCATCCCACTCTCCCCTCTCCCCAACCCTACTCGGTGACTCCCTCTTGTCTCCGACCCCACCTGTCTCGGCGATTGCAGGTTGAAAACCTTTACCGCCTAGGACAGAGCGCAATGGAATTCCCGACACCGCCGATCACAAGCCATCACTAGGAGCCAGATAGGACAGCCACGAACAGACTTTGGTCAAGCCCGTTTCCGCCCTGAGGTCATCCACTATAGGGTTCTACCACCAATCCATCATCCCACTCTCCGCTCTCCCCAACCCTACTCGGTGACTACCTCTTGTCTCCGACCCCACCTGTCTCGGCGATTGCAGGTTGAAAACCTTTACCGCCTAGGACAGAGCGCAATGGAATTCCCGACACCGCCGATCACAAGCCATCACTAGGAGCCAGATAGGACAGCCACGAACAGACTTTGGTCAAGCCCGTTTCCGCCCTGAGGTCATCCCCTATAGGGTTCTACCACCAATCCATCATCCCACTCTCCCCTCTCCCCAACCCTACTCGGTGACTCCCTCTTGTCTCCGACCCCACCTGTCTCGGCGATTGCAGGTTGAAAACCTTTACCGCCTAGGACAGAGCGCAATGGAATTCCCGACACCGCCGATCACAAGCCATCACTAGAAGCCAGATAGGACAGCCACGAACAGACTTTGGTCAAGCCCGTTTCCGCCCTGAGGTCATCCCCTATAGGGTTCTACCACCAATCCATCATCCCACTCTCCCCTCTCACCAACCCTACTCGGTGACTCCCTCTTGTCTCCGACCCCACCTGTCTCGGCGATTGCAGGTTGAAAACCTTTACCGCCTAGGACAGAGCGCAATGGAATTCCCGACACCGCCGATCACAAGCCATCACTAGAAGCCAGATAGGACAGCCACGAACAGACTTTGGTCAAGCCCGTTTCCGCCCTGAGGTCATCCCCTATAGGGTTCTACCACCAATCCATCATCCCACTCTCCCCTCTCACCAACCCTACTCGGTGACTCCCTCTTGTCTCCGACCCCACCTGTCTCGGCGATTGCAGGTTGAAAACCTTTACCGCCTAGGACAGAGCGCAATGGAATTCCCGACACCGCCGATCACAAGCCATCACTAGAAGCCAGATAGGACAGCCACGAACAGACTTTGGTCAAGCCCGTTTCCGCCCTGAGGTCATCCCCTATAGGGTTCTACCACCAATCCATCATCCCACTCTCCCCTCTCCCCAACCCTACTCGGTGACTCCCTCTTGTCTCCGACCCCACCTGTCTCGGCGATTGCAGGTTGAAAACCTTTACCGCCTAGGACAGAGCGCAATGGAATTCCCGACACCGCCGATCACAAGCCATCACTAGGAGCCAGATAGGACAGCCACGAACAGACTTTGGTCAAGCCCGTTTCCGCCCTGAGGTCATCCCCTATAGGGTTCTACCACCAATCCATCATCCCACTCTCCCCTCTCACCAACCCTACTCGGTGACTCCCTCTTGTCTCCGACCCCACCTGTCTCGGCGATTGCAGGTTGAAAACCTTTACCGCCTAGGACAGAGCGCAATGGAATTCCCGACACCGCCGATCACAAGCCATCACTAGAAGCGAGATAGGACAGCCACGAACAGACTTTGGTCAAGCCCGTTTCCGCCCTGAGGTCATCCCCTATAGGGTTCTACCACCAATCCATCATCCCACTCTCCCCTCTCCCCAACCCTACTCGGTGACTCCCTCTTGTCTCCGACCCCACCTGTCTCGGCGATTGCAGGTTGAAAACCTTTACCGCCTAGGACAGAGCGCAATGGAATTCCCGACACCGCCGATCACAATCCATCACTAGGAGCCAGATAGGACAGCCACGAACAGACTTTGGTCAAGCCCGTTTCCGCCCTGAGGTCATCCCCTATAGGGTTCTACCACCAATCCATCATCCCACTCTCCCCCCTCCCCAACCCTACTCGGTGACTCCCTTTTTTGAAATTGAACAAGGAATACTCGAAAAGAAACGTATCTGATGTGGCAGGTGACAGACGGTAGATGGTGAGAGTCCGAGTAGTCGATGTTCCGTTTTACATGTAGACATTCGACTGGGAGGGCGGCAGCTCGGGGGGAGGATAGGGGGACAAATGAAGGGCGAGAAATGACGAGGCCGCCACTGCCGCCACTCGGTTGTATGCTAATCAACGAGTCTCGCAGTATTGATGACCAGGCATGCAAATCACTTTACTCTACACAGAGAACAGCGAATCGATTGTAATCGATCAATCAATCGACATTTACGCAATGAACTTCGAATCTCGGACAACACAGAGAACACCCAGAGGAAATGAAACCAGTCAGGACCGAGAAATAGAGAGAGGCTTACCCAATGTTTTCCAATTCGTGTTGTGTTCCTGCGCTGGCTTTGATGAATAAGTGTTTCTTGGTGAGGAGGGGATGACATGCGTAGCACGAAATGTTTCAGGTGGTTGACAGCACGGTGCCGGTGAAGCCGAGTCATCGCCGAGAGCGCGCCGACAAGGTGAGTGCATGCTGTCACATAAGGGACTGAAAGAAAGAAAGTTGAAAGAAAGAAAGTCGGTATTTTGTTCCTCCACAATTTATGGCGCCCTCGCGTAACATACACTTTTGCGCCATTTCATCTCTCGTTTTCGAAGCACTGCTACATAGGACTGAGACAGAATTAGACAAACCTCATGATTTATGTTTTGAATTAGACAGTTTAATGTGAGAAAACACTGAAAGAAAGTCGGTATTTTGTTCCTCCACAATTTATGGCGCCCTCGCGTAACATACACTTTTGCGCCATTTCATCTCTCGTTTTTGAAGCACTGCTACATAGGACTGAGACAGAATTAGACAAACCTCATGATTTATGTTTTGAATTAGACAGTTTAATGTGAGAAAACACTGAAAGAAAGTCGGTATTTTGTTCCTCCACAATTTATGGCGCCCTCGCGTAACATACACTTTTGCGACATTTCATCTCTCGTTTTCGAAGCACTGCTACATAGGACTGAGACAGAATTAGACAAACCTCATGATTTATGTTTTGAATTAGACAGTTTAATGTGAGAAAACACTGAAAGAAAGTCGGTATTTCGTTCCTCCACAATTTCTGGCGCTCTCGCATAACATATGTTATGTACACTTTTGCGCCATTTCATCTCTTGTTTTTGAAGCACTGCTACATAGGACTGAGACAGAATTAGACAAACCTCATGATTTATGTTTTGAATTAGACAGTTTAATGTGAGAAAACACTGAAAGAAAGTCGGTATTTTGTTCCTCCACAATTTATGGCGCCCTCGCGTAACATACACTTTTGCGACATTTCATCTCTCGTTTTCGAAGCACTGCTACATAGGACTGAGACAGAATTAGACAAACCTCATGATTTATGTTTTGAATTAGACAGTTTAATGTGAGAAAACACTGAAAGAAAGTCGGTATTTTGTTCCTCCACAATTTATGGCGCCCTCGCGTAACATACACTTTTGCGACATTTCATCTCTCGTTTTCGAAGCACTGCTACATAGGACTGAGACAGAATTAGACAAACCTCATGATTTATGTTTTGAATTAGACAGTTTAATGTGAGAAAACACTGAAAGAAAGTCGGTATTTTGTTCCTCCACAATTTATGGCGCCCTCGCGTAACATACACTTTTGCGCCATTTCATCTCTCGTTTTCGAAGCACTGCTACATAGGACTGAGACAGAATTAGACAAACCTCATGATTTATGTTTTGAATTAGACAGTTTAATGTGAGAAAACACTGAAAGAAAGTCGGTATTTCGTTCCTCCACAATTTCTGGCGCTCTCGCATAACATATGTTATGTACACTTTTGCGCCATTTCATCTCTTGTTTTTGAAGCACTGCTACATAGGACTGAGACAGAATTAGACAAACCTCATGATTTATGTTTTGAATTAGACAGTTTAATGTGAGAAAACACTGAAAGAAAGTCGGTATTTTGTTCCTCCACAATTTATGGCGCCCTCGCGTAACATACACTTTTGCGACATTTCATCTCTCGTTTTCGAAGCACTGCTACATAGGACTGAGACAGAATTAGACAAACCTCATGATTTATGTTTTGAATTAGACAGTTTAATGTGAGAAAACACTGAAAGAAAGTCGGTATTTTGTTCCTCCACAATTTATGGCGCCCTCGCGTAACATACACTTTTGCGACATTTCATCTCTCGTTTTCGAAGCACTGCTACATAGGACTGAGACAGAATTAGACAAACCTCATGATTTATGTTTTGAATTAGACAGTTTAATGTGAGAAAACACTGAAAGAAAGTCGGTATTTTGTTCCTCCACAATTTATGGCGCCCTCGCGTAACATACACTTTTGCGCCATTTCATCTCTCGTTTTCGAAGCACTGCTACATAGGACTGAGACAGAATTAGACAAACCTCATGATTTATGTTTTGAATTAGACAGTTTAATGTGAGAAAACACTGAAAGAAAGTCGGTATTTTGTTCCTCCACAATTTATGGCGCCCTCGCGTAACATACACTTTTGCGACATTTCATCTCTCGTTTTCGAAGCACTGCTACATAGGACTGAGACAGAATTAGACAAACCTCATGATTTATGTTTTGAATTAGACAGTTTAATGTGAGAAAACACTGAAAGAAAGTCGGTATTTCGTTCCTCCACAATTTCTGGCGCTCTCGCATAACATATGTTATGTACACTTTTGCGCCATTTCATCTCTTGTTTTTGAAGCACTGCTACATAGGACTGAGACAGAATTAGACAAACCTCATGATTTATGTTTTGAATTAGACAGTTTAATGTGAGAAAACACTGAAAGAAAGTCGGTATTTTGTTCCTCCACAATTTATGGCGCCCTCGCGTAACATACACTTTTGCGACATTTCATCTCTCGTTTTCGAAGCACTGCTACATAGGACTGAGACAGAATTAGACAAACCTCATGATTTATGTTTTGAATTAGACAGTTTGATGTGAGAAAACACTGAAAGAAAGTCGGTATTTTGTTCCTCCACAATTTATGGCGCCCTCGCGTAACATACACTTTTGCGACATTTCATCTCTCGTTTTCGAAGCACTGCTACATACGACTGAGACAGAATTAGACAAACCTCATGATTTATGTTTTGAATTAGACAGTTTAATGTGAGAAAACACTGAAAGAAAGTCGGTATTTTGTTCCTCCACAATTTATGGCGCCCTCGCGTAACATACACTTTTGCGACATTTCATCTCTCGTTTTCGAAGCACTGCTACATACGACTGAGACAGAATTAGACAAACCTCATGATTTATGTTTTGAATTAGACAGTTTAATGTGAGAAAACACTGAAAGAAAGTCGGTATTTTGTTCCTCCACAATTTATGGCGCCCTCGCGTAACATACACTTTTGCGACATTTCATCTCTCGTTTTCGAAGCACTGCTACATAGGACTGAGACAGAATTAGACAAACCTCATGATTTATGTTTTGAATTAGACAGTTTAATGTGAGAAAACACTGAAAGAAAGTCGGTATTTTGTTCCTCCACAATTTATGGCGCCCTCGCGTAACATACACTTTTGCGACATTTCATCTCTCGTTTTCGAAGCACTGCTACATAGGACTGAGACAGAACTAGACAAACCTCATGATTTATGTTTTGAATTAGACAGTTTAATGTGAGAAAACACTGAAAGAAAGTCGGTATTTTGTTCCTCCACAATTTATGGCGCCCTCGCGTAACATACACTTTTGCGACATTTCATCTCTCGTTTTCGAAGCACTGCTACATACGACTGAGACAGAATTAGACAAACCTCATGATTTATGTTTTGAATTAGACAGTTTAATGTGAGAAAACACTGAAAGAAAGTCGGTATTTCGTTCCTCCACAATTTCTGGCGCTCTCGCATAACATATGTTATGTACACTTTTGCGCCATTTCATCTCTTGTTTTTGAAGCACTGCTACATAGGACTGAGACAGAATTAGACAAACCTCATGATTTATGTTTTGAATTAGACAGTTTAATGTGAGAAAATACTGAAAGAAAGTCGGTATTTTGTTCCTCCACAATTTATGGCGCCCTCGCGTAACATACACTTTTGCGCCATTTCATCTCTCGTTTTTGAAGCACTGCTACATAGGACTGAGACAGAATTAGACAAATCTCATGATTTATGTTTTGAATTAGACAGTTTAATGTGAGAAAACACTGAAAGAAAGTCGGTATTTTGTTCCTCCACAATTTATGGCGCCCTCGCGTAACATACACTTTTGCGCCATTTCATCTCTCGTTTTTGAAGCACTGCTACATAGGAGAGAGACAGAATTAGACAAACCTCATGATTTATGTTTTGAATTAGACAGTTTAATGTTAGAAAACACTGAAAGAAAGTCGGTATTTTGTTCCACCACAATTTATGGCGCCCTCGCGTAACATACACTTTTGCGCCATTTCATCTCTCGTTTTTGAAGCACTGCTACATACGACTGAGACAGAATTAGACAAACCTCATGATTTATGTTTTGAATTAGACAGTTTAATGTGAGAAAACACTGAAAAAAGTCGGTATTTTGTTCCTCCACAATTTATGGCGCCCTCGCGTAACATACACTTTTGCGACATTTCATCTCTCGTTTTCGAAGCACTGCTACATAGGACTGAGACAGAATTAGACAAACCTCATGATTTATGTTTTGAATTAGACAGTTTAATGTGAGAAAACACTGAAAGAAAGTCGGTATTTTGTTCCTCCACAATTTATGGCGCCCTCGCGTAACATACACTTTTGCGCCATTTCATCTCTCGTTTTTGAAGCACTGCTACATACGACTGAGACAGAATTAGACAAACCTCATGATTTATGTTTTGAATTAGACAGTTTAATGTGAGAAAACACTGAAAGAAAGTCGGTATTTTGTTCCTCCACAATTTATGGCGCCCTCGCGTAACATACACTTTTGCGCCATTTCATCTCTCGTTTTTGAAGCACTGCTACATAGGACTGAGACAGAATTAGACAAACCTCATGATTTATGTTTTGAATTAGACAGTTTAATGTGAGAAAACACTGAAAGAAAGTCGGTATTTTGTTCCTCCACAATTTATGGCGCCCTCGCGTAACATACACTTTTGCGCCATTTCATCTCTCGTTTTTGAAGCACTGCTACATAGGACTGAGACAGAATTAGACAAACCTCATGATTTATGTTTTGAATTAGACAGTTTAATGTGAGAAAACACTGAAAGAAAGTCGGTATTTTGTTCCTCCACAATTTATGGCGCCCTCGCGTAACATACACTTTTGCGCCATTTCATCTCTCGTTTTTGAAGCACTGCTACATACGACTGAGACAGAATTAGACAAACCTCATGATTTATGTTTTGAATTAGACAGTTTAATGTGAGAAAACACTGAAAGAAAGTCGGTATTTTGTTCCTCCACAATTTATGGCGCCCTCGCGTAACATACACTTTTGCGCCATTTCATCTCTCGTTTTTGAAGCACTGCTACATAGGACTGAGACAGAATTAGACAAACCTCATGATTTATGTTTTGAATTAGACAGTTTAATGTGAGAAAACACTGAAAGAAAGTCGGTATTTTGTTCCTCCACAATTTATGGCGCCCTCGCGTAACATACACTTTTGCGACATTTCATCTCTCGTTTTTGAAGCACTGCTACATAGGACTGAGACAGAATTAGACAAACCTCATGATTTAAGTTTTGAATTAGACAGTTTGATATGAAAAAACACTGAAAAAAGTCGGTATTTTGTTCCACCACAATTTATGGCGCCCTCGCGTAACATACACTTTTGCGCCATTTCATCTCTCGTTTTTGAAGCACTGCTACATAGGACTGAGACAGAATTAGACAAACCTCATGATTTATGTTTTGTCAAAGCCCTTCTGTCAAAGTTTCAGATCGATCGGACTTCGTCTTCATACCGTATAAGACATTTTCTGAGCGCGCGTTACTTGCTGGGGTCGCGCCCACCGGCTTGCTCGCTACCACCCGCGAGGTCAACAGATCGATATCGAATAGTTGGCATTCGCAATTACTGACCCATATCCACACAGTATTATCTTTTTTCGATAGATACATGTGTAAATAAAATAATAATGGATTGATTCTGTTGCAAAAAGACAAAATTTCGAGTTTCAACGAATAACTTCGACAAAGCGAAGAGTTGAAGGTTGGCAAAGACAAGAAAAGTGTTTCAAGACGAGTTCATTCATTCTATAGACATGTTTTGTAAAGATCAAACCAATTTCAAACTCTATGGAAATACTTCAAACATGCGCACAACTGTTGGGGCGCGCCCATCGGCATATTTTCTTTCAGTCGTGGCATCACGGGATCATTGTTTATGTAGTATAGAAATGTGTATTATCACGTCGAAATTGGTTTTTGTATACATTATTTGTACCTATTTAGACTGAAAGTCTGCTTTTTAAAGGAATCCAGTGACGAGTAGAAGTTACTATTGGGGCGCGCCCATCGGCGCATTTTCTTTCAGTCGTGGCATCACGGGATCATTGTTTATGTAGTATATAAATGTGTATTATTAAATCGAAATTAGTTTTTGTGTACATTATTTGTACCTATTTAGACTGAAAGTCTGCTTTTATAGGAATCCAGTGACGAGTAGAAGTGAGGTGAGGTGAGAATCGAGTTCACAATTCATGCCATTTTGTAAGCAGAGACATATATACATATATAGTATTGATGATTATATGATATTTTAAAGATATGAGAGTAAACAATAGATAGCACAATCACCGCAGCTGAGACGTGACAGTAGACAGAAGAGAGCATAGTACTGTATATAGAAAGTTGTTGTCACCGCAGCAGAGACGTGACAGTAGACAGAAGAGAGCAAAGTACTGTATCTAGAAAGTTGTTGTCACCGCATCGAATACGTGATAGGAGATAGAAGAGAGGGTTTGTCTCTACCACATTACGCGCTAGAATTGCGCACTATCGAAATCGAATACACCTATAAGAGTGATAGTGATATATTTGTGAACTATACAGACGTTTATGTATCACCTGGGCGGGCAATTTGTTCAGTTGGTCCAAGTTTCTATCTCGTCTGTGAAAGGAGATATAGCGCGCTCGGGGTCGAGGTGGCTTCATGTGTGTGTGTGTGTGTGTGTGTGTGTGTGTGTGTGTGTGTGTGTGTGTGTGTGTGTGTGTGTGTGTGTGTGTGTGTGTGTGTGTGTGTGTGTTAGTTGCCAAGTTTCAAAGTTCTCTATAACTTTGCGAAAAAATCAATTGAACCCGACTTATATATAATTGATCGGAACACTAAATGAAACTAGTTTCATCACGTGTTTCGAGTTTTGTGAATTTAAATTCAAAACTTGATTCAGTTTTGATTATATTCCAGTACGATTAGTTGTTAAAATATATTATAAAGAATTTCCATGAAATTCAACAAAAGCACATGCATTATCTCTAGAAAAGTACATGCGTAATGGAAGGTGGTTTGTCTCGATCTATCTAATTCAACAAAAGCGCATGCATAAAACGTTCACAAATACTAACACAAACCTGCGCATAACGGACAGTGGACACTAACAGATGAAATATAACAATACAAATAAATATCGTCAATATTAGAGAGAGAAAGAAAGAGAGAGAGAGAGAGAGAGAAAGAAGATGGAGAGAGATGAGAGGGAGGAGAGAGAGAGAGAGGAAGAGAGAGGCGCAGGTTTGTGTTAGTATTTGTGAACGTTTTATGCATGCGCTTTTGTTGAATTAGATAGATCGAGACAAACCACCTTCCATTACGCATGTACTTTTCTAGAGATATAGTAATGTCTCTAGAAAGTTGTTGTCACCGCATCGAATACGTGATAGGAGATAGAAGAGAGCATAGTACTGTCTCTAGAAAGTTATTGTCATCGCATCGAATATGTGACAGTAGACAGAAGAAAGCATAGTACTGTATCTAGAAAGTTGTTGTCACTGCTGCGGAGACGTGAGAATAGACGAGAGAGAGAGAGAGAGAGAGAGAGAGAGAGAGAGAAAGAAAGAGAGAGCGAGAGAGAAAAAAACGAGAAGAGAGAAGGGATAGTAGACATAACTGTCTCTCGAAAGTCACAGTGACTACCACAGACGTGAGAGTAGAAGAGTAGACAGAAGATACCATAGTACTTCTCTAGAATCTCTAGAAAGTTGTTGTCACCGCTGCGGAGACGTGAGAATGGACGAGGGGGAGAGAGAGAGAGAGAGAGAGAGAGAGAGAGAGAAAGGAGGAGAGAAGAGGGAGAGTAGACATAACTGTCTCTCGAATCTCTCTCTCTAAAAATGATAGGGATCTTTTATATTTTTAAAACTGTTATATCTAACCCGCATTGACTCACTTCCCGACTGACGAGGGACCCCAAAGAGCGCGCCAAATATCTAACTGGCGTCTCTCTTTCTCACTCTCTCTCTCTCTCTCTCTCTCTCTCTCTCTCTCTCTCTCTCTCTCTCTCTCTCTCTCTCTCTCTCTCTGTTCTTTTTCTCCTATCGAGTTATCTAGACCAGGGCATTCAAACAATACGGATACTGTACACAGTACTAAAAACTAAAGTGTTTCTGAAAAAAACACTACTTCAATATGCTTGGAAGAAGTGTACTTGGTGACGGCCTTGATGTCGTCAGAGACGGCGTGCTTGGCAAGCTCTCCCGGGAGAATAACACGGACCGTTCACTGTTTCGTTCACTCTTTTTCAGTCACCTCATCAGATAAACAAACAAATAAACTTATTTTCCACCACGCTAACTAATACTGTTGTAACTCGTTGATTCATGGTCACACATGTGTTTCCCCCTGGTTCACACTACTCCTATTAAAAAGTAAAACGATAAAAATCAATCATTTTCAACCGGCGAACTAAAAAAGGAACTCATTCGTGGTGAATACAATTGTTCGGTTCAGTGTCCTCTCAGCCCAACTGCACGGTGGGAGTCGAACCCACAGCACTAACCAAAAGGCTAGGCAACCACATAACTAGCACGACGAATGGGCTAAGCGAACACCAAACCAACACAATACCCCACAAAAGAACCCACTGGGCAAGTTTTTTTCTCCCCTCGCGCCCTCTCTCTGCTTCCTCTTTCTCTCTTCTTCTCCCCTTTCCTCTTCCTCTCTATCCCTCTCTGTCAATGTGTGTTAAACAGCAGACATCCCGTCTCACGCTCACACTCGCATTCACAGAGCCGTAATCATACGTAACTGGCGTAGTGGTAGTGCTCTCGCCTAGCAAACTGAGGTTCGCGAGTTCAATTTCGGCACTCGCGCAAAGTCAAATGCAAACATAATTCGATGTAATTGGATCCCACTCTAACCACGCTAATGTCTCTCGTGAAAAGAGTGAAACTGATTTGCGACGCTGCTCTACTAGGGTGAGGGTATACTGTAGCCGCCACGCGCAAAGACAGAGAGCGTATGGTAGGCAACATGTGCGTATACGAGTGCTGGAACGTGAAACGCACTTTCAACTGACAACTGTACTTGCCATGCAGACACTGTAGTGTGGATCAATGGGAATAAACCCTTTTGAGAATCGACTGATTCGACTGCGCGGAGTGCGCCTTGCATCAGAGAAGATGGCATGTGTCCGCCATTCAATTTGCAACTTGGCCATAGATGCTCCTATTTCGATGCCACATCCACAATAACACATATAATGACCAGAAATCAGAGTGGGTATTCGGTGAGAGGCTAATCGATAACCAATCTATACTGCTTCTCGGTATAGATTCTGTGAGCGCATTCCGAAGAATGCAGTCTTCATGCGGTCGTTTTCTCGATTTTGTCTCGATCAATCAATAATCAACTGATGCGAAGACCCATATCAACACTTGTTCTGGGTCTTTCTGGGTGCGCAGAGAAAACTGAAAATATTACGGACAAAACATAGTCATATGTCGATAATCAATCAAATATCGATCGATAATCAATCAGTTTTCGATTGATACTCGATCAAATATCGATCAATCAGTAGAATGGAGTGGGCTTGGAAGTGTAGATATAGGTGCAGATACGACAATCGAATCTTCATGCAATCCTCGATAATGGTCCGACAGACGAGTCGCTTCTGAAAATGCAGATGTGAAACTGGTTTATATACATCATGCCACTCGCCCTGCCTCCTCCCACCCACTACCGCCTCCCAACTAGGTGACTGCCTCTTGTCTCCGACCCCACCTGTCTCGGCGATTGCAGGTTGAAAACCTTTACCGCCTAGGACAGAGCGCAATGGAATTCCCGACACCGCCGATCACAAGCCATCACTAGGAGCCAGATAGGACAGCCACGAACAGACTTTGGTCAAGCCCGTTTCCGCCCTGAGGTCATCCCCTATAGGGTTCTACCACCAATCCATCATCCCACTCTCCGCTCTCCCCAACCCTACTCGGTGACTACCTCTTGTCTCCGACCCCACCTGTCTCGGCGATTGCAGGTTGAAAACCTTTACCGCCTAGGACAGAGCGCAATGGAATTCCCGACACCGCCGATCACAAGCCATCACTAGGAGCCAGATAGGACAGCCACGAACAGACTTTGGTCAAGCCCGTTTCCGCCCTGAGGTCATCCCCTATAGGGTTCTACCACCAATCCATCATCCCACTCTCCCCTCTCCCCAACCCTACTCGGTGACTCCCTCTTGTCTCCGACCCCACCTGTCTCGGCGATTGCAGGTTGAAAACCTTTACCGCCTAGGACAGAGCGCAATGGAATTCCCGACACCGCCGATCACAAGCCATCACTAGGAGCCAGATAGGACAGCCACGAACAGACTTTGGTCAAGCCCGTTTCCGCCCTGAGGTCATCCCCTATAGGGTTCTACCACCAATCCATCATCCCACTCTCCCCTCTCCCCAACCCTACTCGGTGACTCCCTCTTGTCTCCGACCCCACCTGTCTCGGCGATTGCAGGTTGAAAACCTTTACCGCCTAGGACAGAGCGCAATGGAATTCCCGACACCGCCGATCACAAGCCATCACTAGGAGCCAGATAGGACAGCCACGAACAGACTTTGGTCAAGCCCGTTTCCGCCCTGAGGTCATCCCCTATAGGGTTCTACCACCAATCCATCATCCCACTCTCCCCTCTCACCAACCCTACTCGGTGACTCCCTCTTGTCTCCGACCCCACCTGTCTCGGCGATTGCAGGTTGAAAACCTTTACCGCCTAGGACAGAGCGCAATGGAATTCCCGACACCGCCGATCACAAGCCATCACTAGAAGCCAGATAGGACAGCCACGAACAGACTTTGGTCAAGCCCGTTTCCGCCCTGAGGTCATCCCCTATAGGGTTCTACCACCAATCCATCATCCCACTCTCCCCTCTCCCCAACCCTACTCGGTGACTACCTCTTGTCTCCGACCCCACCTGTCTCGGCGATTGCAGGTTGAAAACCTTTACCGCCTAGGACAGAGCGCAATGGAATTCCCGACACCGCCGATCACAAGCCATCACTAGGAGCCAGATAAGACAGCCACGAACAGACTTTGGTCAAGCCCGTTTCCGCCCTGAGGTCATCCCCTATAGGGTTCTACCACCAATCCATCATCCCACTCTCCGCTCTCCCCAACCCTACTCGGTGACTACCTCTTGTCTCCGACCCCACCTGTCTCGGCGATTGCAGGTTGAAAACCTTTACCGCCTAGGACAGAGCGCAATGGAATTCCCGACACCGCCGATCACAAGCCATCACTAGGAGCCAGATAGGACAGCCACGAACAGACTTTGGTCAAGCCCGTTTCCGCCCTGAGGTCATCCCCTATAGGGTTCTACCACCAATCCATCATCCCACTCTCCCCTCTCCCCAACCCTACTCGGTGACTCCCTCTTGTCTCCGACCCCACCTGTCTCGGCGATTGCAGGTTGAAAACCTTTACCGCCTAGGACAGAGCGCAATGGAATTCCCGACACCGCCGATCACAAGCCATCACTAGGAGCCAGATAGGACAGCCACGAACAGACTTTGGTCAAGCCCGTTTCCGCCCTGAGGTCATCCCCTATAGGGTTCTACCACCAATCCATCATCCCACTCTCCCCTCTCCCCAACCCTACTCGGTGACTCCCTCTTGTCTCCGACCCCACCTGTCTCGGCGATTGCAGGTTGAAAACCTTTACCGCCTAGGACAGAGCGCAATGGAATTCCCGACACCGCCGATCACAAGCCATCACTAGGAGCCAGATAGGACAGCCACGAACAGACTTTGGTCAAGCCCGTTTCCGCCCTGAGGTCATCCCCTATAGGGTTCTACCACCAATCCATCATCCCACTCTCCCCTCTCACCAACCCTACTCGGTGACTCCCTCTTGTCTCCGACCCCACCTGTCTCGGCGATTGCAGGTTGAAAACCTTTACCGCCTAGGACAGAGCGCAATGGAATTCCCGACACCGCCGATCACAAGCCATCACTAGAAGCCAGATAGGACAGCCACGAACAGACTTTGGTCAAGCCCGTTTCCGCCCTGAGGGGAGAGTGGGATGATGGATTGGTGGTAGAACCCCCTATAGGGTTCTACCACCAATCCATCATCCCACTCTCCCCTCTCCCCAACCCTACTCGGTGACTACCTCTTGTCTCCGACCCCACCTGTCTCGGCGATTGCAGGTTGAAAACCTTTACCGCCTAGGACAGAGCGCAATGGAATTCCCGACACCGCCGATCACAAGCCATCACTAGAAGCCAGATAGGACAGCCACGAACAGACTTTGGTCAAGCCCGTTTCCGCCCTGAGGTCATCCCCTATAGGGTTCTACCACCAATCCATCATCCCACTCTCCCCTCTCCCCAACCCTACTCGGTGACTACCTCTTGTCTCCGACCCCACCTGTCTCGGCGATTGCAGGTTGAAAACCTTTACCGCCTAGGACAGAGCGCAATGGAATTCCCGACACCGCCGATCACAAGCCATCACTAGGAGCCAGATAGGACAGCCACGAACAGACTTTGGTCAAGCCCGTTTCCGCCCTGAGGTCATCCCCTATAGGGTTCTACCACCAATCCATCATCCCACTCTCCCCTCTCACCAACCCTACTCGGTGACTCCCTCTTGTCTCCGACCCCACCTGTCTCGGCGATTGCAGGTTGAAAACCTTTACCGCCTAGGACAGAGCGCAATGGAATTCCCGACACCGCCGATCACAATCCATCACTAGGAGCCAGATATTACAGCCACGAACAGACTTTGGTCAAGCCCGTTTCCGCCCTGAGGTCATCCCCTATATGGTTCTACCACCAATCCATCATCCCACTCTCCCCCCCTCCCCAACCCTACTCGGTGACTCCCTCTTGTCTCCGACCCCACCTGTCTCGGCGATTGCAGGTTGAAAACCTTTACCGCCTAGGACAGAGCGCAATGGAATTCCCGACACCGCCGATCACAATCCATCACTAGGAGCCAGATAGGACAGCCACGAACAGACTTTGGTCAAGCCCGTTTCCGCCCTGAGGTCATCCCCTATATGGTTCTACCACCAATCCATCATCCCACTCTCCCCCCCCCTCCCCAACCCTACTCGGTGACTCCCTTTTTTAAAATTGAACAAGGAATACTCGAAAAGAAACGTATCTGATGTGGCAGGTGACAGACGGTAGATTGTGAGAGTCCGAGTAGTCGATGGTCCGTTTTACATGTAGACATTCGACTGGGAGGGCGGCAGCTCGGGGGGAGGATAGGGGGACAAATGAAGGGCGAGAAATGACGAGGCCGCCACTGCCGCCACTCGGTTGTATGCTAATCAACGAGTCTCGCAGTATTGATGACCAGGCATGCAAATCACTTTACTCTACACAGAGAACAGCGAATCGATTGTAATCGATCAATCAATCGACATTTACGCAATGAACTTCGAATCTCGGACAACACAGAGAACACCCAGAGGAAATGAAACCAGTCAGGACCGAGAAATAGAGAGAGGCTTACCCAATGTTTTCCAATTCGTGTTGTGTTCCTGCGCTGGCTTTGATGAATAAGTGTTTCTTGGTGAGGAGGGGATGACATGCGTAGCACGAAATGTTTCAGGTGGTTGACAGCACGGTGCCGGTGAAGCCGAGTCATCGCCGAGAGCGCGCCGACAAGGTGAGTGCATGCTGTCACATAAGGGACTGAAAGAAAGAAAGTTGAAAGAAAGAAAGTCGGTATTTTGTTCCTCCACAATTTATGGCGCCCTCGCGTAACATACACTTTTGCGCCATTTCATCTCTCGTTTTCGAAGCACTGCTACATAGGACTGAGACAGAATTAGACAAACCTCATGATTTATGTTTTGAATTAGACAGTTTAATGTGAGAAAACACTGAAAGAAAGTCGGTATTTTGTTCCTCCACAATTTATGGCGCCCTCGCGTAACATACACTTTTGCGACATTTCATCTCTCGTTTTCGAAGCACTGCTACATAGGACTGAGACAGAATTAGACAAACCTCATGATTTATGTTTTGAATTAGACAGTTTAATGTGAGAAAACACTGAAAGAAAGTCGGTATTTCGTTCCTCCACAATTTCTGGCGCTCTCGCATAACATATGTTATGTACACTTTTGCGCCATTTCATCTCTTGTTTTTGAAGCACTGCTACATAGGACTGAGACAGAATTAGACAAACCTCATGATTTATGTTTTGAATTAGACAGTTTAATGTGAGAAAACACTGAAAGAAAGTCGGTATTTTGTTCCTCCACAATTTATGGCGCCCTCGCGTAACATACACTTTTGCGACATTTCATCTCTCGTTTTCGAAGCACTGCTACATAGGACTGAGACAGAATTAGACAAACATCATGATTTATGTTTTGAATTAGACAGTTTAATGTGAGAAAACACTGAAAGAAAGTCGGTATTTTGTTCCTCCACAATTTATGGCGCCCTCGCGTAACATACACTTTTGCGACATTTCATCTCTCGTTTTCGAAGCACTGCTACATACGACTGAGACAGAATTAGACAAACCTCATGATTTATGTTTTGAATTAGACAGTTTAATGTGAGAAAACACTGAAAGAAAGTCGGTATTTTGTTCCTCCACAATTTATGGCGCCCTCGCGTAACATACACTTTTGCGACATTTCATCTCTCGTTTTCGAAGCACTGCTACATACGACTGAGACAGAATTAGACAAACCTCATGATTTATGTTTTGAATTAGACAGTTTAATGTGAGAAAACACTGAAAGAAAGTCGGTATTTTGTTCCTCCACAATTTATGGCGCCCTCGCGTAACATACACTTTTGCGACATTTCATCTCTCGTTTTCGAAGCACTGCTACATAGGACTGAGACAGAATTAGACAAACCTCATGATTTATGTTTTGAATTAGACAGTTTAATGTGAGAAAACACTGAAAGAAAGTCGGTATTTTGTTCCTCCACAATTTATGGCGCCCTCGCGTAACATACACTTTTGCGACATTTCATCTCTCGTTTTCGAAGCACTGCTACATAGGACTGAGACAGAATTAGACAAACCTCATGATTTATGTTTTGAATTAGACAGTTTAATGTGAGAAAACACTGAAAGAAAGTCGGTATTTTGTTCCTCCACAATTTATGGCGCCCTCGCGTAACATACACTTTTGCGACATTTCATCTCTCGTTTTCGAAGCACTGCTACATACGACTGAGACAGAATTAGACAAACCTCATGATTTATGTTTTGAATTAGACAGTTTAATGTGAGAAAACACTGAAAGAAAGTCGGTATTTCGTTCCTCCACAATTTCTGGCGCTCTCGCATAACATATGTTATGTACACTTTTGCGCCATTTCATCTCTTGTTTTTGAAGCACTGCTACATAGGACTGAGACAGAATTAGACAAACCTCATGATTTATGTTTTGAATTAGACAGTTTAATGTGAGAAAATACTGAAAGAAAGTCGGTATTTTGTTCCTCCACAATTTATGGCGCCCTCGCGTAACATACACTTTTGCGCCATTTCATCTCTCGTTTTTGAAGCACTGCTACATAGGACTGAGACAGAATTAGACAAATCTCATGATTTATGTTTTGAATTAGACAGTTTAATGTGAGAAAACACTGAAAGAAAGTCGGTATTTTGTTCCTCCACAATTTATGGCGCCCTCGCGTAACATACACTTTTGCGCCATTTCATCTCTCGTTTTTGAAGCACTGCTACATAGGAGAGAGACAGAATTAGACAAACCTCATGATTTATGTTTTGAATTAGACAGTTTAATGTTAGAAAACACTGAAAGAAAGTCGGTATTTTGTTCCACCACAATTTATGGCGCCCTCGCGTAACATACACTTTTGCGCCATTTCATCTCTCGTTTTTGAAGCACTGCTACATACGACTGAGACAGAATTAGACAAACTTCATGATTTATGTTTTGAATTAGACAGTTTAATGTGAGAAAACACTGAAAAAAGTCGGTATTTTGTTCCTCCACAATTTATGGCGCCCTCGCGTAACATACACTTTTGCGCCATTTCATCTCTCGTTTTCGAAGCACTGCTACATAGGACTGAGACAGAATTAGACAAACCTCATGATTTATGTTTTGAATTAGACAGTTTAATGTGAGAAAACACTGAAAGAAAGTCGGTATTTTGTTCCTCCACAATTTATGGCGCCCTCGCGTAACATACACTTTTGCGCCATTTCATCTCTCGTTTTTGAAGCACTGCTACATAGGACTGAGACAGAATTAGACAAACCTCATGATTTAAGTTTTGAATTAGACAGTTTGATATGAAAAAACACTGAAAAAAGTCGGTATTTTGTTCCTCCACAATTTATGGCGCCCTCGCGTAACATACACTTTTGCGCCATTTCATCTCTCGTTTTTGAAGCACTGCTACATAGGACTGAGACAGAATTAGACAAATCTCATGATTTATGTTTTGAATTAGACAGTTTAATGTGAGAAAACACTGAAAGAAAGTCGGTATTTTGTTCCTCCACAATTTATGGCGCCCTCGCGTAACATACACTTTTGCGTCATTTCATCTCTCGTTTTTGAAGCACTGCTACATAGGAGAGAGACAGAATTAGACAAACCTCATGATTTATGTTTTGAATTAGACAGTTTAATGTTAGAAAACACTGAAAGAAAGTCGGTATTTTGTTCCACCACAATTTATGGCGCCCTCGCGTAACATACACTTTTGCGCCATTTCATCTCTCGTTTTTGAAGCACTGCTACATAGGACTGAGACAGAATTAGACAAACCTCATGATTTAAGTTTTGAATTAGACAGTTTGATATGAAAAAACACTGAAAGAAAGTCGGTATTTTGTTCCACCACAATTTATGGCGCCCTCGCGTAACATACACTTTTGCGCCATTTCATCTCTCGTTTTTGAAGCACTGCTACATAGGACTGAGACAGAATTAGACAAACCTCATGATTTAAGTTTTGAATTAGACAGTTTGATATGAAAAAACACTGAAAAAAGTCGGTATTTTGTTCCACCACAATTTATGGCGCCCTCGCGTAACATACACTTTTGCGCCATTTCATCTCTCGTTTTTGAAGCACTGCTACATAGGACTGAGACAGAATTAGACAAACCTCATGATTTAAGTTTTGAATTAGACAGTTTGATATGAAAAAAACACTGAAAAAAGTCGGTATTTTGTTCCACCACAATTTATGGCGCCCTCGCGTAACATACACTTTTGCGCCATTTCATCTCTCGTTTTTGAAGCACTGCTACATAGGACTGAGACAGAATTAGACAAACCTCATGATTTATGTTTTGAATTAGACAGTTTAATGTGAGAAAACACTGAAAGAAAGTCGGTATTTTGTTCCTCCACAATTTATGGCGCCCTCGCGTAACATACACTTTTGCGCCATTTCATCTCTCGTTTTTGAAGCACTGCTACATAGGACTGAGACAGAATTAGACAAACCTCATGATTTAAGTTTTGAATTAGACAGTTTGATATGAAAAAACACTGAAAAAAGTCGGTATTTTGTTCCACCACAATTTATGGCGCCCTCGCGTAACATACACTTTTGCGCCATTTCATCTCTCGTTTTTGAAGCACTGCTACATAGGACTGAGACAGAATTAGACAAACCTCATGATTTATGTTTTGAATTAGACAGTTTAATGTGAGAAAACACTGAAAGAAAGTCGGTATTTTGTTCCTCCACAATTTATGGCGCCCTCGCGTAACATACACTTTTGCGCCATTTCATCTCTCGTTTTCGAAGCACTGCTACATAGGACTGAGACAGAATTAGACAAACCTCATGATTTATGTTTTGAATTAGACAGTTTAATGTGAGAAAACACTGAAAGAAAGTCGGTATTTTGTTCCTCCACAATTTATGGCGCCCTCGCGTAACATACACTTTTGCGCCATTTCATCTCTCGTTTTCGAAGCACTGCTACATACGACTGATCGTGAGACAGAATTAGACAAACCTCATGATTTATGTTTTGAATTAGACAGTTTAATGTGAGAAAACATTGAAAGAAAGTCGGTATTTTGTTCCTCCCCAATTTATGGCGCCCTCGCGTAACATACACTTTTGCGACATTTCATCTCTCGTTTTTGAAGCACTGCTACATAGGACTGAGACAGAATTAGACAAACCTCATGATTTATGTTTTGTCAAAGCCCTTCTGTCAAAGTTTCAGATCGATCGGACTTCGTCTTCATACCGTATAAGACATTTTCTGAGCGCGCGTTACTTGCTGGGGTCGCGCCCACCGGCTTGCTCGCTACCACCCGCGAGGTCAACAGATCGATATCGAATAGTTGGCATTCGCAATTACTGACCCATATCCACACAGTATTATCTTTTTTCGATAGATACATGTGTAAATAAAATAATAATGGATTGATTCTGTTGCAAAAAGACAAAATTTCGAGTTTCAACGAATAACTTCGACAAAGCGAAGAGTTGAAGGTTGGCAAAGACAAGAAAAGTGTTTCAAGACGAGTTCATTCATTCTATAGACATGTTTTGTAAAGATCAAACCAATTTCAAACTCTATTATCTTTCAAAAGTACTTCCAAGTAAAAGTAGTTGGTTTGTACTGTTGTCTCAGTTGAGCAAAAGGACTGACATGTTTTCAATGGAGACATGTGCCAACAGGCTCTCTCTCTCTCATACCAGTGCAAAGCGGCCATATTATAATGAACGCGTTTACAAAGTTATGCAGATATTATCTAAAAACACAACTTCTGTTGTAACATAACACGTCGAATAATGCTGAGAGCCTGTTTGCACATGTCTCCATTGAAAACATGTCAGTCCTTTTGCTCAACTGAGACAACAGTACAAACCAACTACTTTTACTTGGAAGTACTTTTGAAAGATAATATCTGTCCTTTTCTTAAGTTTTGTTTCACAAAATTATATTTTCATACACGTTCGCGATTCGCTGCGAGGATACCGACGCGCACCCGCTATTCGCCTCTCTCTCTCACTCACACACAGAGGGGGCGGGGCGAAAGCGATTGTCCGACGCCCGACACCAATCTCAATCCGCACTCGAATGCGGACTCTCCGTATCTCGCTTCAAATTCAATCAAACTCAATACAACTTTCTATAACTCTATCGAATAGAGATGTGAATGCAATGTAACAGTGGAAATCACTTCAAAATGAGGAAAAGTGCTTCATCCGGGAAAAGTCGTTTTTGAGCATTCTAGCGCGCGGGGACATCCAGTACAAACGAGAGGGCGCTGGCGCGCCCTCTCTAATGAAAATACTTCAAACATGCGCACAACTGTTGGGGCGCGGGATCATTGTTTATGTAGTATAGAAATGTGTATTATCACGTCGAAATTGGTTTTTGTATACATTATTTGTACCTATTTAGACTGAAAGTCTGCTTTTTAAAGGAATCCAGTGACGAGTAGAAGTTACTATTGGGGCGCGCCCATCGGCGCATTTTCTTTCAGTCGTGGCATCACGGGATCATTGTTTATGTAGTATATAAATGTGTATTATTAAATCGAAATTAGTTTTTGTGTACATTATTTGTACCTATTTAGACTGAAAGTCTGCTTTTATAGGAATCCAGTGACGAGTAGAAGTGAGGTGAGGTGAGAATCGAGTTCACAATTCATGCCATTTTGTAAGCAGAGACATATATACATATATAGTATTGATGATTATATGATATTTTAAAGATATGAGAGTAAACAATAGATAGCACAATCACCGCAGCTGAGACGTGACAGTAGACAGAAGAGAGCATAGTACTGTATATAGAAAGTTGTTGTCACCGCAGCAGAGACGTGACAGTAGACAGAAGAGAGCAAAGTACTGTATCTAGAAAGTTGTTGTCACCGCATCGAATACGTGATAGGAGATAGAAGAGAGGGTTTGTCTCTACCACATTACGCGCTAGAATTGCGCACTATCGAAATCGAATACACCTATAAGAGTGATAGTGAGATATTTGTGAACTATACAGACGTTTATGTATCACCTGGGCGGGCAATTTGTTCAGTTGGTCCAAGTTTCTATCTCGTCTGTGAAAGGAGATATAGCGCGCTCGGGGTCGAGGTGGCTTCATGTGTGTGTGTGTGTGTGTGTGTGTGTGTGTGTGTGTGTGTGTGTGTGTGTGTGTGTGTGTGTGTGTGTGTGTGTGTGTGTGTGTGTGTGTGTGTGTGTGTGTGTGTGTGTGTGTGTGTGTGTGTGTGTGTGTGTGTGTGTGTGTGTGTGTGTGTGTTAGTTGCCAAGTTTCAAAGTTCTCTATAACTTTGCGAAAAAAATCAATTGAACCCGACTTATATATAATTGATCGGAACATTAAATGAAACTAGTTTCATCACGTGTTTCGAGTTTTGTGAATTTAAATTCAAAACTTGATTCAGTTTTGATTATATTCCAGTACGATTAGTTGTTAAAATATATTATAAAGAATTTCCATGAAATTCAACAAAAGCACATGCATTATCTCTAGAAAAGTACATGCGTAATGGAAGGTGGTTTGTCTCGATCTATCTAATTCAACAAAAGCGCATGCATAAAACGTTCACAAATACTAACACAAACCTGCGCATAACGGACAGTGGACACTAACAGATGAAATATAACAATACAAATAAATATCGTCAATATTAGAGAGAGAAAGAAAGAGAGAGAGAGAGAGAGAGAGAGAGAGAAAGAAGATGGAGAGAGATGAGAGGGAGGAGAGAGAGAGAGAGGAAGAGAGAGGCGCAGGTTTGTGTTAGTATTTGTGAACGTTTTATGCATGCGCTTTTGTTGAATTAGATAGATCGAGACAAACCACCTTCCATTACGCATGTACTTTTCTAGAGATATAGTAATGTCTCTAGAAAGTTGTTGTCACCGCATCGAATACGTGACAGTAGACAGAAGAGAGCATAGTACTGTATCTAGAAAGTTGTTGTCACCGCAGCAGAGACGTGACAGTAGACAGAAGACAACATAGTATTGTCTCTAGAAATTTACTATCACCTCAGCAGAGACTTGACAGTTGACAGAAGATAGCATAGCACTGTCTCTAGAAAGTTGTTGTCACCGCATCGAATACGTGACAGTAGACAGAAGAGAGCATAGTACTGTATCTAGAAAGTTGTTGTCACCGCATCGAATACGTGATAGGAGATAGAAGAGAGCATAGTACTGTCTCTAGAAAGTTATTGTCATCGCATCGAATATGTGACAGTAGACAGAAGAAAGCATAGTACTGTATCTAGAAAGTTGTTGTCACTGCTGCGGAGACGTGAGAATAGACGAGAGAGAGAGAGAGAGAGAGAGAGAGAGAGAGAGAGAAAGAAAGAGAGAGCGAGAGAGAAAAAAAAACGAGAAGAGAGAAGGGATAGTAGACATAACTGTCTCTCGAAAGTCACAGTGACTACCACAGACGTGAGAGTAGAAGAGTAGACAGAAGATACCATAGTACTTCTCTAGAATCTCTAGAAAGTTGTTGTCACCGCTGCGGAGACGTGAGAATGGACGAGGGGGAGAGAGAGAGAGAGAGAGAGAGAGAGAGAGAGAGAAAGGAGGAGAGAAGAGGGAGAGTAGACATAACTGTCTCTCGAATCTCTCTCTCTAAAATGATAGGGATCTTTTATATTTTTAAAACTGTTATATCTAACCCGCATTGACTCACTTCCCGACTGACGAGGGACCCCAAAGAGCGCGCCAAATATCTAACTGGCGTCTCTCTTTCTCACTCTCTCTCTCTCTCTCTCTCTCTCTCTCTCTCTCTCTCTCTCTCTCTCTCTGTTCTTTTTCTCCTATCGAGTTATCTAGACCAGGGCATTCAAACAATACGGATACTGTACACAGTACTAAAAACTAAAGTGTTTCTGAAAAAAACACTACTTCAATATGCTTGGAAGAAGTGTACTTGGTGACGGCCTTGATGTCGTCAGAGACGGCGTGCTTGGCAAGCTCTCCCGGGAGAATAACACGGACCGTTCACTGTTTCGTTCACTCTTTTTCAGTCACCTCATCAGATAAACAAACAAATAAACTTATTTTCCACCACGCTAACTAATACTGTTGTAACTCGTTGATTCATGGTCACACATGTGTTTCCCCCTGGTTCACACTACTCCTATTAAAAAGTAAAACGATAAAAATCAATCATTTTCAACCGGCGAACTAAAAAAGGAACTCATTCGTGGTGAATACAATTGTTCGGTTCAGTGTCCTCTCAGCCCAACTGCACGGTGGGAGTCGAACCCACAGCACTAACCAAAAGGCTAGGCAACCACATAACTAGCACGACGAATGGGCTAAGCGAACACCAAACCAACACAATACCCCACAAAAGAACCCACTGGGCAAGTTTTTTTCTCCCCTCGCGCCCTCTCTCTGCTTCCTCTTTCTCTCTTCTTCTCCCCTTTCCTCTTCCTCTCTATCCCTCTCTGTCAATGTGTGTTAAACAGCAGACATCCCGTCTCACGCTCACACTCGCATTCACAGAGCCGTAATCATACCTAACTCCTAACTGGCGTAGTGGTAGTGCTCTCGCCTAGCAAACTGAGGTTCGCGAGTTCAATTTCGGCACTCGCGCAAAGTCAAATGCAAACATAATTCGATGTAATTGGATCCCACTCTAACCACGCTAATGTCTCTCGTGAAAAGAGTGAAACTGATTTGCGACGCTGCTCTACTAGGGTGAGGGTATACTGTAGCCGCCACGCGCAAAGACAGAGAGCGTATGGTAGGCAACATGTGCGTATACGAGTGCTGGAACGTGAAACGCACTTTCAACTGACAACTGTACTTGCCATGCAGACACTGTAGTGTGGATCAATGGGAATAAACCCTTTTGAGAATCGACTGATTCGACTGCGCGGAGTGCGCCTTGCATCAGAGAAGATGGCATGTGTCCGCCATTCAATTTGCAACTTGGCCATAGATGCTCCTATTTCGATGCCACATCCACAATAACACATCTAATGACCAGAAATCAGAGTGGGAATCCGATGAGAGGCTAATCGATAATCGATCGATAATGCTTTTCGGTATAGAATCCTAGAGCGCATTCCGAAGAATGCAGTCTTCATGCGGTCGTTTTCTCGATTTTGTCTCGATCAATCAATAATCAACTGATGCGAAGACCCATATCAACACTTGTTCTGGGTCTTTCTGGGTGCGCAGAGAAAACTGAAAATATTACGGACAAAACATAGTCATATGTCGATAATCAATCAAATATCGATCGATAATCAATCAGTTTTCGATTGATACTCGATCAAATATCGATCAATCAGTAGAATGGAGTGGGCTTGGAAGTGTAGATATAGGTGCAGATACGACAATCGAATCTTCATGCAATCCTCGATAATGGTCCGACAGACGAGTCGCTTCTGAAAATGCAGATGTGAAACTGGTTTATATACATCATGCCACTCGCCCTGCCTCCTCCCACCCACTACCGCCTCCCAACTAGGTGACTCCCTCTTGTCTCCGACCCCACCTGTCTCGGCGATTGCAGGTTGAAAACCTTTACCGCCTAGGACAGAGCGCAATGGAATTCCCGACACCGCCGATCACAAGCCATCACTAGGAGCCAGATAGGACAGCCACGAACAGACTTTGGTCAAGCCCGTTTCCGCCCTGAGGTCATCCCCTATAGGGTTCTACCACCAATCCATCATCCCACTCTCCGCTCTCCCCAACCCTACTCGGTGACTACCTCTTGTCTCCGACCCCACCTGTCTCGGCGATTGCAGGTTGAAAACCTTTACCGCCTAGGACAGAGCGCAATGGAATTCCCGACACCGCCGATCACAAGCCATCACTAGGAGCCAGATAGGACAGCCACGAACAGACTTTGGTCAAGCCCGTTTCCGCCCTGAGGTCATCCCCTATAGGGTTCTACCACCAATCCATCATCCAACTCTCCCCTCTCACCAACCCTACTCGGTGACTCCCTCTTGTCTCCGACCCCACCTGTCTCGGCGATTGCAGGTTGAAAACCTTTACCGCCTAGGACAGAGCGCAATGGAATTCCCGACACCGCCGATCACAAGCCATCACTAGAAGCCAGATAGGACAGCCACGAACAGACTTTGGTCAAGCCCGTTTCCGCCCTGAGGTCATCCCCTATAGGGTTCTACCACCAATCCATCATCCCACTCTCCCCTCTCCCCAACCCTACTCGGTGACTACCTCTTGTCTCCGACCCCACCTGTCTCGGCGATTGCAGGTTGAAAACCTTTACCGCCTAGGACAGAGCGCAATGGAATTCCCGACACCGCCGATCACAAGCCATCACTAGAAGCCAGATAGGACAGCCACGAACAGACTTTGGTCAAGCCCGTTTCCGCCCTGAGGTCATCCCCTATAGGGTTCTACCACCAATCCATCATCCCACTCTCCCCTCTCCCCAACCCTACTCGGTGACTACCTCTTGTCTCCGACCCCACCTGTCTCGGCGATTGCAGGTTGAAAACCTTTACCGCCTAGGACAGAGCGCAATGGAATTCCCGACACCGCCGATCACAAGCCATCACTAGGAGCCAGATAGGACAGCCACGAACAGACTTTGGTCAAGCCCGTTTCCGCCCTGAGGTCATCCCCTATAGGGTTCTACCACCAATCCATCATCCCACTCTCCCCTCTCACCAACCCTACTCGGTGACTCCCTCTTGTCTCCGACCCCACCTGTCTCGGCGATTGCAGGTTGAAAACCTTTACCGCCTAGGACAGAGCGCAATGGAATTCCCGACACCGCCGATCACAATCCATCACTAGGAGCCAGATATTACAGCCACGAACAGACTTTGGTCAAGCCCGTTTCCGCCCTGAGGTCATCCCCTATATGGTTCTACCACCAATCCATCATCCCACTCTCCCCCCCTCCCCAACCCTACTCGGTGACTCCCTCTTGTCTCCGACCCCACCTGTCTCGGCGATTGCAGGTTGAAAACCTTTACCGCCTAGGACAGAGCGCAATGGAATTCCCGACACCGCCGATCACAATCCATCACTAGGAGCCAGATAGGACAGCCACGAACAGACTTTGGTCAAGCCCGTTTCCGCCCTGAGGTCATCCCCTATATGGTTCTACCACCAATCCATCATCCCACTCTCCCCCCCCTCCCCAACCCTACTCGGTGACTCCCTTTTTTAAAATTGAACAAGGAATACTCGAAAAGAAACGTATCTGATGTGGCAGGTGACAGACGGTAGATGGTGAGAGTCCGAGTAGTCGATGGTCCGTTTTACATGTAGACATTCGACTGGGAGGGCGGCAGCTCGGGGGGAGGATAGGGGGACAAATGAAGGGCGAGAAATGACGAGGCCGCCACTGCCGCCACTCGGTTGTATGCTAATCAACGAGTCTCGCAGTATTGATGACCAGGCATGCAAATCACTTTACTCTACACAGAGAACAGCGAATCGATTGTAATCGATCAATCAATCGACATTTACGCAATGAACTTCGAATCTTGGACAACACAGAGAACACCCAGAGGAAATGAAACCAGTCAGGACCGAGAAATAGAGAGAGGCTTACCCAATGTTTTCCAATTCGTGTTGTGTTCCTGCGCTGGCTTTGATGAATAAGTGTTTCTTGGTGAGGAGGGGATGACATGCGTAGCACGAAATGTTTCAGGTGGTTGACAGCACGGTGCCGGTGAAGCCGAGTCATCGCCGAGAGCGCGCCGACAAGGTGAGTGCATGCTGTCACATAAGGGACTGAAAGAAAGAAAGTTGAAAGAAAGAAAGTCGGTATTTTGTTCCTCCACAATTTATGGCGCCCTCGCGTAACATACACTTTTGCGACATTTCATCTCTCGTTTTCGAAGCACTGCTACATAGGACTGAGACAGAATTAGACAAACCTCATGATTTAAGTTTTGAATTAAACAGTTTAATGTGAGAAAACACTGAAAGAAAGTCGGTATTTTGTTCCTCCACAATTTATGGCGCCCTCGCGTAACATACACTTTTGCGCCATTTCATCTCTCGTTTTTGAAGCACTGCTACATAGGACATAGGAGGGTAGGGTGTTCGTCTGGTCCACTGTGGTGGCCAGCGGCACGGCTCGTCATTTCGGTCGCCGCTCTCTGTCGTAGCGTGTCCGCACCGTGTCGCGCGCTAATGCTAATGCCTAGAGCGCAATCATAGGCTCTTTCTCTCTCCACCCCTCTCTGTCTCTCTCTCTCTCTCTCTGTCTCTCTCTCTTTCTCTCTCTCTCCCTCTCCTATTCTGTCAATGTGTATACCCGTGATGTGTTGGATGGTCTGCTGGCTGTGGATGGTATGGCTTCTGTGATGGAATGAACAGGAGACGAAGACGCTACAAAGACATCCGACTGAGGAAGACAACAAGAAGTAGAACCCACTGGGCAAGTGTCTCTTCCTCCCTCTGTCTCCCTCCTCTTTCTCTCTCTCTCACTCTCTCTCTCTCTCTCTTTCTCTCTCTCTCTCTCTCCCTCTCCTATTCTGTCAATGTGTATACCCGTGATGTGTTGGATGGTCTGCTGGCTGTGGATGGTATGGCTTCTGTGATGGAATGAACAGGAGACGAAGACGCTACAAAGACATCCGACTGAGGAAGACAACAAGAAGTAGAACCCACTGGGCAAGTGTCTCTTCCTCCCTCTGTCTCCCTCCTCTTTCTCTCTCTCTCTCTCTCTCTCTTTCTCTCTCTCTCTCTCTCTCTCTCTCTCCCTCTCCTATTCTGTCAATGTGTATACCCGTGATGTGTTGGATGGTCTGCTGGCTGTGGATGGTATGGCTTCTGTGATGGAATGAACAGGAGACGAAGACGCTTCAAAGACATCCGACTGAAGAAGACAACAAGAAGTAGAACCCACTGGGCAAGTGTCTCTTCCTCCCTCTGTCTCCCTCCTCTTTCTCTCTCTCTCTCTCTCTCTCTCTCTCTCTCTCTCTCTCTTTCTCTCTTTCTCTCTCTCTCTTTTTCTCTTTCTCTCTCTCTCTCTCTCTCTCTCTCTCTCTCTCTTTCTCCCTCTCCTATTCTGTCAATGTGTATACCCGTGATGTGCGGCCGAGGAAGACGACAAGAAGAAGAACTCAATGGACAAGTCTCTCTCTCTCACTCTCTCTCTCTCTCTCTCTTTCTTTCTCTCACTCTCTCCCTCTCTGTGAATGTGCATACCCGTGATGTGTTGGATGACCGGCTGGCTTTGAATGGTATGGCGTCTGTGGTGGAATGGAACAGGAGACGAAGAAGCTGCGAAGACAGCCGGCCGAGGAAGACGACAAGAAGAAGAACTCAATGGACAAGTCTCTCTCTCTCACTCTCTCTCTCTCTCTCTCTCTCTCTCTCTCTCTCTCTTTCTTTCTCTCACTCTCTCCCTCTCTGTGAATGTGCATACCCGTGATGTGTTGGATGACCTGCTGGCTTTGAATGGTATGGCGTCATGTGGTGGAATGGAACAGGAGACGAAGAAGCTGCGAAGACAGCCGGCCGAGGAAGACGACAAGAAGAAGAACTCAATGGACAAGTCTCTCTCTATCTCTCTCTCTCTCTCTCTCTCTCTCTCTCTTTCTCTCACTCTCTCCCTCTCTGTCAATGTGCATACCCGTGATATGTTGGATGACCGGCTGGCTTTGAATGGTATGGCGTCTGTGGTGGAATGGAACAGGAGACGAAGAAGCTGCGAAGACATCCGACTGAGGAAGACAATAAGAAGTAGAACCCACTAGGCAAGTGTCTCTTCCTCCCTCTGTCTCCCTCCTCTTTCTCTCTCTCTCTCTCTCTCTCTTTCTTTCTCTCACTCTCTCCCTCTCTGTCAATGTGCATACCCGTGATGTGTTGGATGACCTGCTGGCTTTGAATGGTATGGCGTCAGTGGTGGAATGGAACAGGAGACGAAGAAGCTGCGAAGACAGCCGGCCGAGGAAGACAACAAGAAGAAGAACTCAATGGACAAGTCTCTCTCTCTCTCTCTCTCTCTCTCTCTCTCTCTCTCTCTTTCTCTCACTCTCTCCCTCTCTGTCAATGTGCACACCCGTGATGTGTTGGATGACCGGCTGGCTTTGAATGGCATGGCGTCTGTGGTGGAATGGAACAGGAGACGAAGAAGCTGCGAAGACAGCCGGCCGAGGAAGACGACAAGAAGAAGAACTCAATGGACAAGTCTCTCTCTCTCTCTCTCTCTCTTTCTCTCACTCTCTCCCTCTCTGTCAATGTGCATACCCGTGATGTGTTGGATGACCTGCTGGCTTTGAATGGTATGGCGTCTGTGGTGGAATGGAACAGGAGACGAAGAAGCTGCGAAGACAGCCGGCCGAGGAAGACAACAAGAAGAAGAACTCAATGGACAAGTCTATCTCTCTCTCTCTCTCTCTCTCTCTCTCTCTTTCTCTCACTCTCTCCCTCTCTGTCAATGTGCATACCCGTGATGTGTTGGATGACCTGCTGGCTTTGAATGGTATGGCGTCAGTGGTGGAATGGAACAGGAGACGAAGAAGCTGCGAAGACAGCCGGCCGAGGAAGACAACAACAAGAAGAACTCAATGGACAAGTCTCTCTCTCTCTCTCTCTCTCTCTCTCTCTCTCTCTCTTTCTCTCACTCTCTCCCTCTCTGTCAATGTGCACACCCGTGATGTGTTGGATGACCGGCTGGCTTTGAATGGCATGGCGTCTGTGGTGGAATGGAACAGGAGACGAAGAAGCTGCGAAGACAGCCGGCCGAGGAAGACGACAAGAAGAAGAACTCAATGGACAAGTCTCTCTCTCTCTCTCTCTCTCTCTCTCTCTCTCTCTCTTTCTCTCACTCTCTCACTCTCTGTCAATGTGCATACCCGTGATGTGTTGGATGACCTGCTGGCTTTGAATGGTATGGCGTCTGTGGTGGAATGGAACAGGAGACGAAGAAGCTGCGAAGACAGCCGGCCGAGGAAGACAACAAGAAGAAGAACTCAATGGACAAATCTCTCTCTCTCTCTCTCTCTCTTTCTCTCACTCTCTCCCTCTCTGTCAATGTGCATACCCGTGATGTGTTGGATGACCGGCTGGCTTTGAATGGTATGGCGTCTGTGGTGGAATGGAACAGGAGACGAAGAAGCTGCGAAGACAGCCGGCCGAGGAAGACAACAAGAATAAGAACTCAATGGACAAGTCTCTCTCTCTCTCTCTCTCTCTCTCTCTCTCTCTCTTTCTCTCACTCTCTCCCTCTCTGTCAATGTGCATACCCGTGATGTGCGGCCGAGGAAGACGACAAGAAGAAGAACTCAATGGACAAGTCTCTCTCTCTCACTCTCTCTCTCTCTCTCTCTCTCTCTCTTTCTTTCTCTCACTCTCTCCCTCTCTGTGAATGTGCATACCCGTGATGTGTTGGATGACCGGCTGGCTTTGAATGGTATGGCGTCTGTGGTGGAATGGAACAGGAGACGAAGAAGCTGCGAAGACAGCCGGCCGAGGAAGA
>CAWZYM010000209.1:1225000-1280000 GCA_963966185.1 Rhabditoides inermis | reverse complement strand
TCTGTCAATGTGCATACCCGTGATGTGTTGGATGACCGGCTGGCTTTAAATGGTATGGCGTCTGTGGTGGAATGGAACAGGAGACGAAGAAGCTGCGAAGACAGCCGGCCGAGGAAGACGACAAGAAGAAGAACTCAATGGACAAGTCTCTCTCTCTCTCTCTCTCTCTCTCTCTCTCTTTCTCTCACTCTCTCCCTCTCTGTCAATGTGCATACCCGTGATGTGTTGGATGACCTGCTGGCTTTGAATGGTATGGCGTCTGTGGTGAAATGGAACAGGAGACGAAGAAGCTGCGAAGACAGCCGGCCGAGGAAGACGACAAGAAGAAGAACTCAATGGACAAGTCTCTCTCTCTCTCTCTCTCTCTCTCTCTCTCTCTCTCTCTTTCTCTCACTCTCTCCCTCTCTGTCAATGTGCATACCCGTGATGTGTTGGATGACCGGCTGGCTTTGAATGGTATGGCGTCTGTGGTGGAATGGAACAGGAGACGAGGAAGCTGCGAAGACAGCCGGCCGAGGAAGACGACAAGAAGAAGAACTCAATGGACAAGTCTCTCTCTCTCACTCTCTCTCTCTCTCTCTCTCTCTCTCTCTCTTTCTCTCTTTCTCTCACTCTCTCCCTCTCTGTCAATGTGCATACCCGTGATGTGTTGGATGACCGGCTGGCTTTGAATGGTATGGCGTCTGTGGTGGAATGGAACAGGAGACGAAGAAGCTGCGAAGACAGCCGGCCGAGGAAGACGACAAGAAGAAGAACTCAATGGACAAGTCTCTCTCTCTCTCTCTCTCTCTCTCTCTCTTTTTCTCTCACTCTCTCCCTCTCTGTCAATGTGCATACCCGTGATGTGTTGGATGACCTGCTGGCTTTGAATGGTGTGGCGTCAGTGGTGGAATGGAACAGGAGACGAAGAAGCTGCGAAGACAGCCGGCCGAGGAAGACGACAAGAAGAAGAACTCAATGGACAAGTCTCTCTCTCTCTCTCTCTCTCTCTCTCTCTTTCTTTCTCTCACTCTCTCCCTCTCTGTGAATGTGCATACCCGTGATGTGTTGGATGACATGCTGGCTTTGAATGGTATGGCGTCAGTGGTGGAATGGAACAGGAGACGAAGAAGCTGCGAAGACAGCCGGCCGAGGAAGACGACAAGAAGAAGAACTCAATGGACAAGTCTCTCTCTCTCTCTCTCACTCTCTCTCTCTCTCTCTCTCTCTCTCTCTCTCTCTCTCTTTCTCTCACTCTCTCCCTCTCTGTCAATGTGCATACCCGTGATGTGTTGGATGACCTGCTGGCTTTGAATGGTATGGCGTCAATGGTGGAATGGAACAGGAGACGAAGAAGCTGCGAAGACAGCCGGCCGAGGAAGACAACAATAAGTAGAACCCACTGGACAAGTCTCTCTCTCTCTCTCTCTCTCTCTCTCTCTCTCTCTCTCTTTCTCTCACTCTCTCCCTCTCTGTCAATGTGCATACCCGTGATGTGTTGGATGAACTGCTGGCTTTGAATGATATGGCGTCTGTGGTGGAATGGAACAGGAGACGAAGAAATTTCGAAGACAGCCGGCCGAGGAAGACGACAAGAAGAAGAACTCAATGGACAAGTCTCTCTCTCTCTCTCTCTCTCTCTCTCTCTCTCTCTCTTTCTCTCACTCTCTCCCTCTCTGTCAATGTGCATACCCGTGATGTGTTGGATGACCTGCTGGCTTTGAATGGTATGGCGTCTGTGGTGGAATGGAACAGGAGACGAAGAAGCTGCGAAGACAGCCGGCCGAGGAAGATGACAAGAAGAAGAACTCAATGGACAAGTCTCTCTCTCTCTCTCTCTCTCTCTCTCTCTCTCTCTCTTTCTCTCACTTTCTCCCTCTCTGTCAATGTGCATACCCGTGATGTGTTGGATGACCTGCTGGCTTTGAATGGTATGGCGTCTGTGGTGGAATGGAACAGGAGACGAAGAAGCTGCGAAGACAGCCGGCCGAGGAAGACAACAAGAAGAAGAACTCAATGGACAAGTCTATCTCTCTCTCTCTCTCTCTCTCTCTCTCTCACTCTCTCCCTCTCTGTCAATGTGCATACCCGTGAAGTGTTGGATGACCGGCTGGCTTTGAATGGTATGGCGTCTGTGGTGGAATGGAACAGGAGACGAAGAAGCTGCGAAGACAGCCGGCCGAGGAAGACAACAATAAGTAGAACCCACTGTAAAAGTCTCTCTCTCTCTATCTCTCTCTCTCTCTTTATCTCTCTTTATCTCTCATTCTCTCTCTTTCTTTCCCTCCCTGGACAAGTCTCTCTTTCTCTCTCTCTCTCTCTCTCTCTCTCTCTGGGCCAGGAAGCAAACGACCCAAAAACGGCCAGGAAGCTCCGCCCACGAATTTTGCTCGTTATAGAGTGTGCACCTTCGTGATACTCACCTTTGTGAAGAAGATGCACAAGAAACAAAATCGATGTAGTTGGAAAGCGTTGAGATCGGGTGCAGGATGGGATCGAGTGCCCCGGTGTGGATTGCAGTTGAGCGAAGACTGCCACGTGTTGCGCTCCTTCCACGCATTGGTCACACGCAGTATTGATCATACATAGTTGTTTGGAAATTTTGTCTCAACTGAACAGAAGAACACAATGAATTCTAATGGAAAACCATGGAGTGAGGTGATTTGCATGTGTGGGCAGCGAGACTGCGAGACTCGTTGATTAGCATACGACCGAGCGGCGGCAGTGGCGGTCTCGTCATTTCTCGCCCCTCATTTGTCCCCCTATCCTGCCCGCGAGCTGCCGCCCTCCCAATCGAAGACATGTCAAACGGACCATCGACTCCTCGGACCCTCTCCATCTACGCTGCCATCTGCCACATCAGATACGTTTCTTTTCGATGATTCCCTTGCACCCTCTCGGTTGGGTGTCGACCCCTATAGTTCATAGTGTAGAATGGCCAAAGCGTATGCACTTGAGCGTTTCGAGGATGACCTCTGGGCGGAAAGGGCTTGACCAAAGTCTGTTCGTTCCGTCCTATCTGACCCCTAGTGATGGATTGTGATCGGCGGTGTCGGGAATTCCATTGCGTTCTGTCCTCGGCGCGGTAGTCCTTGTGGTTGCTTGACCAACCTACCGCTGGTAGTCCGTGTGGTTTTTCGACCAACCTATCAATCAGCCGGGGCAGGTGGGGTCGGAGACAAGAGGGAGTCACCGAGTAGGGGGAGGCAGCGCCAGTGTGATGATGAAAAGCATTCGTATTTCATTTCTCATTTTCAGAAGCCACTCGACTTGCCGACAAGATACAAGGAAGATTCGACTGGCGTGTCTGGAGATTCGACTGTCATAATTTGACTTCTATGCTCAATAGCTTAATTATTACTACTTCCTTGATCGATTGGTTATCGATCTGTTTCACCGTTCAGACATCTCTGTGCTCCTGAGACAGAAGTGGTGAAATGGATCATCTATCGGTTGATTATCCATCGAGACAAACCTCATGATTTATGTTTTGAATTAGACAGTTTAATGTGAGAAAACACTGAAAGAAAGTCGGTATTTTGTTCCTCCACAATTTATGGCGCCCTCGCGTAACATACACTTTTGCGCCATTTCATCTCTCGTTTTTGAAGCACTGCTACATAGGACTGAGACAGAATTAGACAAACCTCATGATTTATGTTTTGAATTAGACAGTTTGATATGAAAAAACACTGAAAAAAGTCGGTATTTTGTTCCACCACAATTTATGGCGCCCTCGCGTAACATACACTTTTGCGCCATTTCATCTCTCGTTTTCGAAGCACTGCTACATAGGACTGAGACAGAATTAGACAAACCTCATGATTTATGTTTTGAATTAGACAGTTTAATGTGAGAAAACACTGAAAGAAAGTCGGTATTTTGTTCCTCCACAATTTATGGCGCCCTCGCGTAACATACACTTTTGCGCCATTTCATCTCTCGTTTTCGAAGCACTGCTACATAGGACTGAGACAGAATTAGACAAACCTCATGATTTATGTTTTGAATTAGACAGTTTAATGTGAGAAAACACTGAAAGAAAGTCGGTATTTTGTTCCTCCACAATTTATGGCGCCCTCGCGTAACATACACTTTTGCGCCATTTCATCTCTCGTTTTCGAAGCACTGCTACATAGGACTGAGACAGAATTAGACAAACCTCATGATTTATGTTTTGAATTAGACAGTTTAATGTGAGAAAACACTGAAAGAAAGTCGGTATTTTGTTCCTCCACAATTTATGGCGCCCTCGCGTAACATACACTTTTGCGCCATTTCATCTCTCGTTTTCGAAGCACTGCTACATAGGACTGAGACAGAATTAGACAAACCTCATGATTTATGTTTTGAATTAGACAGTTTAATGTGAGAAAACACTGAAAGAAAGTCGGTATTTTGTTCCTCCACAATTTATGGCGCCCTCGCGTAACATACACTTTTGCGCCATTTCATCTCTCGTTTTCGAAGCACTGCTACATAGGACTGAGACAGAATTAGACAAACCTCATGATTTATGTTTTGAATTAGACAGTTTAATGTGAGAAAACACTGAAAGAAAGTCGGTATTTTGTTCCTCCACAATTTATGGCGCCCTCGCGTAACATACACTTTTGCGCCATTTCATCTCTCGTTTTCGAAGCACTGC
Source organism: Rhabditoides inermis (assembly GCA_963966185.1). Lineage (NCBI taxonomy): Eukaryota > Metazoa > Nematoda > Chromadorea > Rhabditida > Rhabditidae > Rhabditoides > Rhabditoides inermis. Next base: position 1,275,373 of record CAWZYM010000209.1, on the reverse strand, counting down.
TACATAGGACTGAGACAGAATTAGACAAACCTCATGATTTATGTTTTGAATTAGACAGTTTAATGTGAGAAAACACTGAAAGAAAGTCGGTATTTTGTTCCTCCACAATTTATGGCGCCCTCGCGTAACATACACTTTTGCGCCATTTCATCTCTCGTTTTCGAAGCACTGCTACATAGGACTGAGACAGAATTAGACAAACCTCATGATTTATGTTTTGAATTAGACAGTTTAATGTGAGAAAACACTGAAAGAAAGTCGGTATTTTGTTCCTCCACAATTTATGGCGCCCTCGCGTAACATACACTTTTGCGCCATTTCATCTCTCGTTTTCGAAGCACTGCTACATAGGACTGAGACAGAATTAGACAAACCTCATGATTTATGTTTTGAATTAGACAGTTTAATGTGAGAAAACACTGAAAGAAAGTCGGTATTTTGTTCCTCCACAATTTATGGCGCCCTCGCGTAACATACACTTTTGCGCCATTTCATCTCTCGTTTTCGAAGCACTGCTACATAGGACTGAGACAGAATTAGACAAACCTCATGATTTATGTTTTGAATTAGACAGTTTAATGTGAGAAAACACTGAAAGAAAGTCGGTATTTTGTTCCTCCACAATTTATGGCGCCCTCGCGTAACATACACTTTTGCGCCATTTCATCTCTCGTTTTCGAAGCACTGCTACATAGGACTGAGACAGAATTAAACAAACCTCATGATTTATGTTTTGAATTAGACAGTTTAATGTGAGAAAACACTGAAAGAAAGTCGGTATTTTGTTCCTCCACAATTTATGGCGCCCTCGCGTAACATACACTTTTGCGCCATTTCATCTCTCGTTTTCGAAGCACTGCTACATAGGACTGAGACAGAATTAGACAAACCTCATGATTTATGTTTTGAATTAGACAGTTTAATGTGAGAAAACACTGAAAGAAAGTCGGTATTTTGTTCCTCCACAATTTATGGCGCCCTCGCGTAACATACACTTTTGCGACATTTCATCTCTCGTTTTCGAAGCACTGCTACATAGGACTGAGACAGAATTAGACAAACCTCATGATTTATGTTTTGAATTAGACAGTTTAATGTGAGAAAACACTGAAAGAAAGTCGGTATTTTGTTCCTCCACAATTTATGGCGCCCTCGCGTAACATACACTTTTGCGCCATTTCATCTCTCGTTTTCGAAGCACTGCTACATACGACTGAGACAGAATTAGACAAACCTCATGATTTATGTTTTGAATTAGACAGTTTAATGTGAGAAAACACTGAAAGAAAGTCGGTATTTTGTTCCTCCACAATTTATGGCGCCCTCGCGTAACATACACTTTTGCGCCATTTCATCTCTCGTTTTTGAAGCACTGCTACATAGGAGAGAGACAGAATTAGACAAACCTCATGATTTATGTTTTGAATTAGACAGTTTAATGTTAGAAAACACTGAAAGAAAGTCGGTATTTTGTTCCACCACAATTTATGGCGCCCTCGCGTAACATACACTTTTGCGCCATTTCATCTCTCGTTTTTGAAGCACTGCTACATACGACTGAGACAGAATTAGACAAACTTCATGATTTATGTTTTGAATTAGACAGTTTAATGTGAGAAAACACTGAAAAAAGTCGGTATTTTGTTCCTCCACAATTTATGGCGCCCTCGCGTAACATACACTTTTGCGCCATTTCATCTCTCGTTTTTGAAGCACTGCTACATAGGACTGAGACAGAATTAGACAAACCTCATGATTTAAGTTTTGAATTAGACAGTTTAATGTGAGAAAACACTGAAAGAAAGTCGGTATTTTGTTCCTCCACAATTTATGGCGCCCTCGCGTAACATACACTTTTGCGCCATTTCATCTCTCGTTTTCGAAGCACTGCTACATACGACTGAGACAGAATTAGACAAACCTCATGATTTATGTTTTGAATTAGACAGTTTAATGTGAGAAAACACTGAAAGAAAGTCGGTATTTTGTTCCTCCACAATTTATGGCGCCCTCGCGTAACATACACTTTTGCGCCATTTCATCTCTCGTTTTTGAAGCACTGCTACATAGGAGAGAGACAGAATTAGACAAACCTCATGATTTATGTTTTGAATTAGACAGTTTAATGTTAGAAAACACTGAAAGAAAGTCGGTATTTTGTTCCACCACAATTTATGGCGCCCTCGCGTAACATACACTTTTGCGCCATTTCATCTCTCGTTTTTGAAGCACTGCTACATACGACTGAGACAGAATTAGACAAACTTCATGATTTATGTTTTGAATTAGACAGTTTAATGTGAGAAAACACTGAAAAAAGTCGGTATTTTGTTCCTCCACAATTTATGGCGCCCTCGCGTAACATACACTTTTGCGCCATTTCATCTCTCGTTTTTGAAGCACTGCTACATAGGACTGAGACAGAATTAGACAAACCTCATGATTTAAGTTTTGAATTAGACAGTTTGATATGAAAAAACACTGAAAAAAGTCGGTATTTTGTTCCACCACAATTTATGGCGCCCTCGCGTAACATACACTTTTGCGCCATTTCATCTCTCGTTTTTGAAGCACTGCTACATAGGACTGAGACAGAATTAGACAAACCTCATGATTTATGTTTTGAATTAGACAGTTTAATGTGAGAAAACACTGAAAGAAAGTCGGTATTTTGTTCCTCCACAATTTATGGCGCCCTCGCGTAACATACACTTTTGCGCCATTTCATCTCTCGTTTTCGAAGCACTGCTACATAGGACTGAGACAGAATTAGACAAACCTCATGATTTATGTTTTGAATTAGACAGTTTAATGTGAGAAAACACTGAAAGAAAGTCGGTATTTTGTTCCTCCACAATTTATGGCGCCCTCGCGTAACATACACTTTTGCGCCATTTCATCTCTCGTTTTCGAAGCACTGCTACATACGACTGAGTGAGACAGAATTAGACAAACCTCATGATTTATGTTTTGAATTAGACAGTTTAATGTGAGAAAACACTGAAAGAAAGTCGGTATTTTGTTCCTCCACAATTTATGGCGCCCTCGCGTAACATACACTTTTGCGCCATTTCATCTCTCGTTTTCGAAGCACTGCTACATAGGACTGAGACAGAATTAGACAAACCTCATGATTTATGTTTTGAATTAGACAGTTTAATGTGAGAAAACACTGAAAGAAAGTCGGTATTTTGTTCCTCCACAATTTATGGCGCCCTCGCGTAACATACACTTTTGCGCCATTTCATCTCTCGTTTTCGAAGCACTGCTACATACGACTGAGTGAGACAGAATTAGACAAACCTCATGATTTATGTTTTGAATTAGACAGTTTAATGTGAGAAAACATTGAAAGAAAGTCGGTATTTTGTTCCTCCCCAATTTATGGCGCCCTCGCGTAACATACACTTTTGCGACATTTCATCTCTCGTTTTTGAAGCACTGCTACATAGGACTGAGACAGAATTAGACAAACCTCATGATTTATGTTTTGTCAAAGCCCTTCTGTCAAAGTTTCAGATCGATCGGACTTCGTCTTCATACCGTATAAGACATTTTCTGAGCGCGCGTTACTTGCTGGGGTCGCGCCCACCGGCTTGCTCGCTACCACCCGCGAGGTCAACAGATCGATATCGAATAGTTGGCATTCGCAATTACTGACCCATATCCACACAGTATTATCTTTTTTCGATAGATACATGTGTAAATAAAATAATAATGGATTGATTCTGTTGCAAAAAGACAAAATTTCGAGTTTCAACGAATAACTTCGACAAAGCGAAGAGTTGAAGGTTGGCAAAGACAAGAAAAGTGTTTCAAGACGAGTTCATTCATTCTATAGACATGTTTTGTAAAGATCAAACCAATTTCAAACTCTATTATCTTTCAAAAGTACTTCCAAGTAAAAGTAGTTGGTTTGTACTGTTGTCTCAGTTGAGCAAAAGAACTGACATGTTTTCAATGGAGACATGTGCCAACAGGCTCTCTCTCTCATACCAGTGCAAAGCGGCCATATTATAATGAACGCGTTTACAAAGTTATGCAGTTATTATCTAAAAACACAACTTCTGTTGTAACATAACACGTCGAATAATGCTGAGAGCCTGTTTGCACATGTCTCCATTGAAAACATGTCAGTCCTTTTGCTCAACTGAGACAACAGTACAAACCAACTACTTTTACTTGGAAGTACTTTTGAAAGATAATATCTGTCCTTTTCTTAAGTTTTGTTTCACAAAATTATATTTTCATACACGTTCGCGATTCGCTGCGAGGATACCGACGCGCACCCGCTATTCGCCTCTCTCTCTCACTCACACACAGAGGGGGCGGGGCGAAAGCGATTGTCCGACGCCCGACACCAATCTCAATCCGCACTCGAATGCGGACTCTCCGTATCTCGCTTCAAATTCAATCAAACTCAATACAACTTTCTATAACTCTATCGAATAGAGATGTGAATGCAATGTAACAGTGGAAATCACTTCAAAATGAGGAAAAGTGCTTCATCCGGGAAAAGTCGTTTTTGAGCATTCTAGCGCGCGGGGACATCCAGTACAAACGAGAGGGCGCTGGCGCGCCCTCTCTAATGAAAATACTTCAAACATGCGCACAACTGTTGGGGCGCGGGATCATTGTTTATGTAGTATAGAAATGTGTATTATCACGTCGAAATTGGTTTTTGTATACATTATTTGTACCTATTTAGACTGAAAGTCTGCTTTTTAAAGGAATCCAGTGACGAGTAGAAGTTACTATTGGGGCGCGCCCATCGGCGCATTTTCTTTCAGTCGTGGCATCACGGGATCATTGTTTATGTAGTATATAAATGTGTATTATTAAATCGAAATTAGTTTTTGTGTACATTATTTGTACCTATTTAGACTGAAAGTCTGCTTTTATAGGAATCCAGTGACGAGTAGAAGTGAGGTGAGGTGAGAATCGAGTTCACAATTCATGCCATTTTGTAAGCAGAGACATATATACATATATAGTATTGATGATTATATGATATTTTAAAGATATGAGAGTAAACAATAGATAGCACAATCACCGCAGCTGAGACGTGACAGTAGACAGAAGAGAGCATAGTACTGTATATAGAAAGTTGTTGTCACCGCAGCAGAGACGTGACAGTAGACAGAAGAGAGCAAAGTACTGTATCTAGAAAGTTGTTGTCACCGCATCGAATACGTGATAGGAGATAGAAGAGAGGGTTTGTCTCTACCACATTACGCGCTAGAATTGCGCACTATCGAAATCGAATACACCTATAAGAGTGATAGTGAGATATTTGTGAACTATACAGACGTTTATGTATCACCTGGGCGGGCAATTTGTTCAGTTGGTCCAAGTTTCTATCTCGTCTGTGAAAGGAGATATAGCGCGCTCGGGGTCGAGGTGGCTTCATGTGTGTGTGTGTGTGTGTGTGTGTGTGTGTGTGTGTGTGTGTGTGTGTGTGTGTGTGTGTGTGTGTGTGTGTGTGTGTGTGTGTGTGTGTGTGTGTGTGTGTGTGTGTGTGTGTGTGTGTGTGTGTGTGTGTGTGTGTGTGTGTGTGTGTGTGTGTGTGTGTGTGTGTGTGTGTGTGTGTGTGTGTGTGTGTGTGTGTGTGTGTGTGTGTGTGTGTGTGTGTGTGTGTGTGTGTGTGTGTGTGTGTGTGTGTGTGTGTGTGTGTGTGTGTGTGTGTGTGTGTGTGTGTGTGTGTGTGTGTGTGTGTGTGTGTGTGTGTGTGTGTGTGTGTGTGTGTGTGTGTGTGTGTGTGTGTGTGTGTGTGTGTGTTAGTTGCCAAGTTTCAAAGTTCTCTATAACTTTGCGAAAAAATCAATTGAACCCGACTTATATATAATTGATCGGAACATTAAATGAAACTAGTTTCATCACGTGTTTCGAGTTTTGTGAATTTAAATTCAAAACTTGATTCGGTTTTGATTATATTCCAGTACGATTAGTTGTTAAAATATATTATAAAGAATTTCCATGAAATTCAACAAAAGCACATGCATTATCTCTAGAAAAGTACATGCGTAATGGAAGGTGGTTTGTCTCGATCTATCTAATTCAACAAAAGCGCATGCATAAAACGTTCACAAATACTAACACAAACCTGCGCATAACGGACAGTGGACACTAACAGATGAAATATAACAATACAAATAAATATCGTCAATATTAGAGAGAGAAAGAAAGAGAGAGAGAGAGAGAGAAAGAAGATGGAGAGAGATGAGAGGGAGGAGAGAGAGAGAGAGGAAGAGAGAGGCGCAGGTTTGTGTTAGTATTTGTGAACGTTTTATGCATGCGCTTTTGTTGAATTAGATAGATCGAGACAAACCACCTTCCATTACGCATGTACTTTTCTAGAGATATAGTAATGTCTCTAGAAAGTTGTTGTCACCGCATCGAATACGTGACAGTAGACAGAAGAGAGCATAGTACTGTATCTAGAAAGTTGTTGTCACCGCAGCAGAGACGTGACAGTAGACAGAAGACAACATAGTATTGTCTCTAGAAATTTACTATCACCTCAGCAGAGACTTGACAGTTGACAGAAGATAGCATAGCACTGTCTCTAGAAAGTTGTTGTCACCGCATCGAATACGTGACAGTAGACAGAAGAGAGCATAGTACTGTATCTAGAAAGTTGTTGTCACCGCATCGAATACGTGATAGGAGATAGAAGAGAGCATAGTACTGTCTCTAGAAAGTTATTGTCATCGCATCGAATATGTGACAGTAGACAGAAGAAAGCATAGTACTGTATCTAGAAAGTTGTTGTCACTGCTGCGGAGACGTGAGAATAGACGAGAGAGAGAGAGAGAGAGAGAGAGAGAAAGAAAGAGAGAGCGAGAGAGAAAAAAAACGAGAAGAGAGAAGGGATAGTAGACATAACTGTCTCTCGAAAGTCACAGTGACTACCACAGACGTGAGAGTAGAAGAGTAGACAGAAGATACCATAGTACTTCTCTAGAATCTCTAGAAAGTTGTTGTCACCGCTGCGGAGACGTGAGAATGGACGAGGGGGAGAGAGAGAGAGAGAGAGAGAGAGAGAGAGAGAGAGAAAGGAGGAGAGAAGAGGGAGAGTAGACATAACTGTCTCTCGAATCTCTCTCTCTAAAATGATAGGGATCTTTTATATTTTTAAAACTGTTATATCTAACCCGCATTGACTCACTTCCCGACTGACGAGGGACCCCAAAGAGCGCGCCAAATATCTAACTGGCGTCTCTCTTTCTCACTCTCTCTCTCTCTCTCTCTCTCTCTCTCTCTCTCTCTCTCTCTCTCTCTCTCTCTCTCTCTCTCTCTCTCTCTGTTCTTTTTCTCCTATCGAGTTATCTAGACCAGGGCATTCAAACAATACGGATACTGTACACAGTACTAAAAACTAAAGTGTTTCTGAAAAAAACACTACTTCAATATGCTTGGAAGAAGTGTACTTGGTGACGGCCTTGATGTCGTCAGAGACGGCGTGCTTGGCAAGCTCTCCCGGGAGAATAACACGGACCGTTCACTGTTTCGTTCACTCTTTTTCAGTCACCTCATCAGATAAACAAACAAATAAACTTATTTTCCACCACGCTAACTAATACTGTTGTAACTCGTTGATTCATGGTCACACATGTGTTTCCCCCTGGTTCACACTACTCCTATTAAAAAGTAAAACGATAAAAAATCAATCATTTTCAACCGGCGAACTAAAAAAGGAACTCATTCGTGGTGAATACAATTGTTCGGTTCAGTGTCCTCTCAGCCCAACTGCACGGTGGGAGTCGAACCCACAGCACTAACCAAAAGGCTAGGCAACCACATAACTAGCACGACGAATGGGCTAAGCGAACACCAAACCAACACAATACCCCACAAAAGAACCCACTGGGCAAGTTTTTTTCTCCCCTCGCGCCCTCTCTCTGCTTCCTCTTTCTCTCTTCTTCTCCCCTTTCCTCTTCCTCTCTATCCCTCTCTGTCAATGTGTGTTAAACAGCAGACATCCCGTCTCACGCTCACACTCGCATTCACAGAGCCGTAATCATACGTAACTGGCGTAGTGGTAGTGCTCTCGCCTAGCAAACTGAGGTTCGCGAGTTCAATTTCGGCACTCGCGCAAAGTCAAATGCAAACATAATTCGATGTAATTGGATCCCACTCTAACCACGCTAATGTCTCTCGTGAAAAGAGTGAAACTGATTTGCGACGCTGCTCTACTAGGGTGAGGGTATACTGTAGCCGCCACGCGCAAAGACAGAGAGCGTATGGTAGGCAACATGTGCGTATACGAGTGCTGGAACGTGAAACGCACTTTCAACTGACAACTGTACTTGCCATGCAGACACTGTAGTGTGGATCAATGGGAATAAACCCTTTTGAGAATCGACTGATTCGACTGCGCGGAGTGCGCCTTGCATCAGAGAAGATGGCATGTGTCCGCCATTCAATTTGCAACTTGGCCATAGATGCTCCTATTTCGATGCCACATCCACAATAACACATATAATGACCAGAAATCAGAGTGGGAATCCGATGAGAGGCTAATCGATAATCGATCGATAATGCTTTTCGGTATAGAATCCTAGAGCGCATTCCGAAGAATGCAGTCTTCATGCGGTCGTTTTCTCGATTTTGTCTCGATCAATCAATAATCAACTGATGCGAAGACCCATATCAACACTTGTTCTGGGTCTTTCTGGGTGCGCAGAGAAAACTGAAAATATTACGGACAAAACATAGTCATATGTCGATAATCAATCAAATATCGATCGATAATCAATCAGTTTTCGATTGATACTCGATCAAATATCGATCAATCAGTAGAATGGAGTGGGCTTGGAAGTGTAGATATAGGTGCAGATACGACAATCGAATCTTCATGCAATCCTCGATAATGGTCCGACAGACGAGTCGCTTCTGAAAATGCAGATGTGAAACTGGTTTATATACATCATGCCACTCGCCCTGCCTCCTCCCACCCACTACCGCCTCCCAACTAGGTGACTCCCTCTTGTCTCCGACCCCACCTGTCTCGGCGATTGCAGGTTGAAAACCTTTACCGCCTAGGACAGAGCGCAATGGAATTCCCGACACCGCCGATCACAAGCCATCACTAGGAGCCAGATAGGACAGCCACGAACAGACTTTGGTCAAGCCCGTTTCCGCCCTGAGGTCATCCCCTATAGGGTTCTACCACCAATCCATCATCCCACTCTCCGCTCTCCCCAACCCTACTCGGTGACTACCTCTTGTCTCCGACCCCACCTGTCTCGGCGATTGCAGGTTGAAAACCTTTACCGCCTAGGACAGAGCGCAATGGAATTCCCGACACCGCCGATCACAAGCCATCACTAGGAGCCAGATAGGACAGCCACGAACAGACTTTGGTCAAGCCCGTTTCCGCCCTGAGGTCATCCCCTATAGGGTTCTACCACCAATCCATCATCCCACTCTCCCCTCTCCCCAACCCTACTCGGTGACTCCCTCTTGTCTCCGACCCCACCTGTCTCGGCGATTGCAGGTTGAAAACCTTTACCGCCTAGGACAGAGCGCAATGGAATTCCCGACACCGCCGATCACAAGCCATCACTAGGAGCCAGATAGGACAGCCACGAACAGACTTTGGTCAAGCCCGTTTCCGCCCTGAGGTCATCCCCTATAGGGTTCTACCACCAATCCATCATCCCACTCTCCCCTCTCCCCAACCCTACTCGGTGACTCCCTCTTGTCTCCGACCCCACCTGTCTCGGCGATTGCAGGTTGAAAACCTTTACCGCCTAGGACAGAGCGCAATGGAATTCCCGACACCGCCGATCACAAGCCATCACTAGGAGCCAGATAGGACAGCCACGAACAGACTTTGGTCAAGCCCGTTTCCGCCCTGAGGTCATCCCCTATAGGGTTCTACCACCAATCCATCATCCCACTCTCCCCTCTCACCAACCCTACTCGGTGACTCCCTCTTGTCTCCGACCCCACCTGTCTCGGCGATTGCAGGTTGAAAACCTTTACCGCCTAGGACAGAGCGCAATGGAATTCCCGACACCGCCGATCACAAGCCATCACTAGAAGCCAGATAGGACAGCCACGAACAGACTTTGGTCAAGCCCGTTTCCGCCCTGAGGTCATCCCCTATAGGGTTCTACCACCAATCCATCATCCCACTCTCCCCTCTCCCCAACCCTACTCGGTGACTACCTCTTGTCTCCGACCCCACCTGTCTCGGCGATTGCAGGTTGAAAACCTTTACCGCCTAGGACAGAGCGCAATGGAATTCCCGACACCGCCGATCACAAGCCATCACTAGAAGCCAGATAGGACAGCCACGAACAGACTTTGGTCAAGCCCGTTTCCGCCCTGAGGTCATCCCCTATAGGGTTCTACCACCAATCCATCATCCCACTCTCCCCTCTCCCCAACCCTACTCGGTGACTACCTCTTGTCTCCGACCCCACCTGTCTCGGCGATTGCAGGTTGAAAACCTTTACCGCCTAGGACAGAGCGCAATGGAATTCCCGACACCGCCGATCACAAGCCATCACTAGGAGCCAGATAGGACAGCCACGAACAGACTTTGGTCAAGCCCGTTTCCGCCCTGAGGTCATCCCCTATAGGGTTCTACCACCAATCCATCATCCCACTCTCCCCTCTCACCAACCCTACTCGGTGACTCCCTCTTGTCTCCGACCCCACCTGTCTCGGCGATTGCAGGTTGAAAACCTTTACCGCCTAGGACAGAGCGCAATGGAATTCCCGACACCGCCGATCACAATCCATCACTAGGAGCCAGATATTACAGCCACGAACAGACTTTGGTCAAGCCCGTTTCCGCCCTGAGGTCATCCCCTATATGGTTCTACCACCAATCCATCATCCCACTCTCCCCCCCTCCCCAACCCTACTCGGTGACTCCCTCTTGTCTCCGACCCCACCTGTCTCGGCGATTGCAGGTTGAAAACCTTTACCGCCTAGGACAGAGCGCAATGGAATTCCCGACACCGCCGATCACAATCCATCACTAGGAGCCAGATAGGACAGCCACGAACAGACTTTGGTCAAGCCCGTTTCCGCCCTGAGGTCATCCCCTATAGGGTTCTACCACCAATCCATCATCCCACTCTCCCCTCTCACCAACCCTACTCGGTGACTCCCTCTTGTCTCCGACCCCACCTGTCTCGGCGATTGCAGGTTGAAAACCTTTACCGCCTAGGACAGAGCGCAATGGAATTCCCGACACCGCCGATCACAAGCCATCACTAGGAGCCAGATAGGACAGCCACGAACAGACTTTGGTCAAGCCCGTTTCCGCCCTGAGGTCATCCCCTATAGGGTTCTACCACCAATCCATCATCCCACTCTCCCCTCTCACCAACCCTACTCGGTGACTCCCTCTTGTCTCCGACCCCACCTGTCTCGGCGATTGCAGGTTGAAAACCTTTACCGCCTAGGACAGAGCGCAATGGAATTCCCGACACCGCCGATCACAAGCCATCACTAGAAGCGAGATAGGACAGCCACGAACAGACTTTGGTCAAGCCCGTTTCCGCCCTGAGGTCATCCCCTATAGGGTTCTACCACCAATCCATCATCCCACTCTCCCCTCTCCCCAACCCTACTCGGTGACTCCCTCTTGTCTCCGACCCCACCTGTCTCGGCGATTGCAGGTTGAAAACCTTTACCGCCTAGGACAGAGCGCAATGGAATTCCCGACACCGCCGATCACAATCCATCACTAGGAGCCAGATAGGACAGCCACGAACACACTTTGGTCAAGCCCGTTTCCGCCCTGAGGTCATCCCCTATAGGGTTCTACCACCAATCCATCATCCCACTCTCCCCCCTCCCCAACCCTACTCGGTGACTCCCTTTTTTGAAATTGAACAAGGAATACTCGAAAAGAAACGTATCTGATGTGGCAGGTGACAGACGGTAGATGGTGAGAGTCCGAGTAGTCGATGGTCCGTTTTACATGTAGACATTCGACTGGGAGGGCGGCAGCTCGGGGGGAGGATAGGGGGACAAATGAAGGGCGAGAAATGACGAGGCCGCCACTGCCGCCACTCGGTTGTATGCTAATCAACGAGTCTCGCAGTATTGATGACCAGGCATGCAAATCACTTTACTCTACACAGAGAACAGCGAATCGATTGTAATCGATCAATCAATCGACATTTACGCAATGAACTTCGAATCTCGGACAACACAGAGAACACCCAGAGGAAATGAAACCAGTCAGGACCGAGAAATAGAGAGAGGCTTACCCAATGTTTTCCAAATGTGTTCCTGCGCTGGCTTTGATGAATAAGTGTTTCTTGGTGAGGAGGGGATGACATGCGTAGCACGAAATGTTTCAGGTGGTTGACAGCACGGTGCCGGTGAAGCCGAGTCATCGCCGAGAGCGCGCCGACAAGGTGAGTGCATGCTGTCACATAAGGGACTGAAAGAAAGAAAGTTGAAAGAAAGAAAGTCGGTATTTTGTTCCTCCACAATTTATGGCGCCCTCGCGTAACATACACTTTTGCGCCATTTCATCTCTCGTTTTCGAAGCACTGCTACATAGGACTGAGACAGAATTAGACAAACCTCATGATTTATGTTTTGAATTAGACAGTTTAATGTGAGAAAACACTGAAAGAAAGTCGGTATTTTGTTCCTCCACAATTTATGGCGCCCTCGCGTAACATACACTTTTGCGACATTTCATCTCTCGTTTTCGAAGCACTGCTACATAGGACTGAGACAGAATTAGACAAACCTCATGATTTATGTTTTGAATTAGACAGTTTAATGTGAGAAAACACTGAAAGAAAGTCGGTATTTCGTTCCTCCACAATTTCTGGCGCTCTCGCATAACATATGTTATGTACACTTTTGCGCCATTTCATCTCTTGTTTTTGAAGCACTGCTACATAGGACTGAGACAGAATTAGACAAACCTCATGATTTATGTTTTGAATTAGACAGTTTAATGTGAGAAAACACTGAAAGAAAGTCGGTATTTTGTTCCTCCACAATTTATGGCGCCCTCGCGTAACATACACTTTTGCGACATTTCATCTCTCGTTTTCGAAGCACTGCTACATAGGACTGAGACAGAATTAGACAAACATCATGATTTATGTTTTGAATTAGACAGTTTAATGTGAGAAAACACTGAAAGAAAGTCGGTATTTTGTTCCTCCACAATTTATGGCGCCCTCGCGTAACATACACTTTTGCGACATTTCATCTCTCGTTTTCGAAGCACTGCTACATACGACTGAGACAGAATTAGACAAACCTCATGATTTATGTTTTGAATTAGACAGTTTAATGTGAGAAAACACTGAAAGAAAGTCGGTATTTTGTTCCTCCACAATTTATGGCGCCCTCGCGTAACATACACTTTTGCGACATTTCATCTCTCGTTTTCGAAGCACTGCTACATACGACTGAGACAGAATTAGACAAACCTCATGATTTATGTTTTGAATTAGACAGTTTAATGTGAGAAAACACTGAAAGAAAGTCGGTATTTTGTTCCTCCACAATTTATGGCGCCCTCGCGTAACATACACTTTTGCGACATTTCATCTCTCGTTTTCGAAGCACTGCTACATAGGACTGAGACAGAATTAGACAAACCTCATGATTTATGTTTTGAATTAGACAGTTTAATGTGAGAAAACACTGAAAGAAAGTCGGTATTTTGTTCCTCCACAATTTATGGCGCCCTCGCGTAACATACACTTTTGCGACATTTCATCTCTCGTTTTCGAAGCACTGCTACATAGGACTGAGACAGAATTAGACAAACCTCATGATTTATGTTTTGAATTAGACAGTTTAATGTGAGAAAACACTGAAAGAAAGTCGGTATTTTGTTCCTCCACAATTTATGGCGCCCTCGCGTAACATACACTTTTGCGACATTTCATCTCTCGTTTTCGAAGCACTGCTACATACGACTGAGACAGAATTAGACAAACCTCATGATTTATGTTTTGAATTAGACAGTTAAATGTGAGAAAACACTGAAAGAAAGTCGGTATTTCGTTCCTCCACAATTTCTGGCGCTCTCGCATAACATATGTTATGTACACTTTTGCGCCATTTCATCTCTTGTTTTTGAAGCACTGCTACATAGGACTGAGACAGAATTAGACAAACCTCATGATTTATGTTTTGAATTAGACAGTTTAATGTGAGAAAATACTGAAAGAAAGTCGGTATTTTGTTCCTCCACAATTTATGGCGGCCTCGCGTAACATACACTTTTGCGCCATTTCATCTCTCGTTTTTGAAGCACTGCTACATAGGACTGAGACAGAATTAGACAAATCTCATGATTTATGTTTTGAATTAGACAGTTTAATGTGAGAAAACACTGAAAGAAAGTCGGTATTTTGTTCCTCCACAATTTATGGCGCCCTCGCGTAACATACACTTTTGCGCCATTTCATCTCTCGTTTTTGAAGCACTGCTACATAGGAGAGAGACAGAATTAGACAAACCTCATGATTTATGTTTTGAATTAGACAGTTTAATGTTAGAAAACACTGAAAGAAAGTCGGTATTTTGTTCCACCACAATTTATGGCGCCCTCGCGTAACATACACTTTTGCGCCATTTCATCTCTCGTTTTTGAAGCACTGCTACATACGACTGAGACAGAATTAGACAAACTTCATGATTTATGTTTTGAATTAGACAGTTTAATGTGAGAAAACACTGAAAAAAGTCGGTATTTTGTTCCTCCACAATTTATGGCGCCCTCGCGTAACATACACTTTTGCGCCATTTCATCTCTCGTTTTCGAAGCACTGCTACATAGGACTGAGACAGAATTAGACAAACCTCATGATTTATGTTTTGAATTAGACAGTTTAATGTGAGAAAACACTGAAAGAAAGTCGGTATTTTGTTCCTCCACAATTTATGGCGCCCTCGCGTAACATACACTTTTGCGCCATTTCATCTCTCGTTTTTGAAGCACTGCTACATAGGACTGAGACAGAATTAGACAAACCTCATGATTTAAGTTTTGAATTAGACAGTTTGATATGAAAAAACACTGAAAAAAGTCGGTATTTTGTTCCTCCACAATTTATGGCGCCCTCGCGTAACATACACTTTTGCGCCATTTCATCTCTCGTTTTTGAAGCACTGCTACATAGGACTGAGACAGAATTAGACAAATCTCATGATTTATGTTTTGAATTAGACAGTTTAATGTGAGAAAACACTGAAAGAAAGTCGGTATTTTGTTCCTCCACAATTTATGGCGCCCTCGCGTAACATACACTTTTGCGCCATTTCATCTCTCGTTTTTGAAGCACTGCTACATAGGAGAGAGACAGAATTAGACAACCCTCATGATTTATGTTTTGAATTAGACAGTTTAATGTGAGAAAACACTGAAAGAAAGTCGGTATTTTGTTCCTCCACAATTTATGGCGCCCTCGCGTAACATACACTTTTGCGCCATTTCATCTCTCGTTTTCGAAGCACTGCTACATAGGACTGAGACAGAATTAGACAAACCTCATGATTTATGTTTTGAATTAGACAGTTTAATGTGAGAAAACACTGAAAGAAAGTCGGTATTTTGTTCCTCCACAATTTATGGCGCCCTCGCGTAACATACACTTTTGCGCCATTTCATCTCTCGTTTTTGAAGCACTGCTACATAGGACTGAGACAGAATTAGACAAACCTCATGATTTAAGTTTTGAATTAGACAGTTTGATATGAAAAAACACTGAAAAAAGTCGGTATTTTGTTCCACCACAATTTATGGCGCCCTCGCGTAACATACACTTTTGCGCCATTTCATCTCTCGTTTTTGAAGCACTGCTACATAGGACTGAGACAGAATTAGACAAACCTCATGATTTATGTTTTGAATTAGACAGTTTAATGTGAGAAAACACTGAAAGAAAGTCGGTATTTTGTTCCTCCACAATTTATGGCGCTCTCGCGTAACATACACTTTTGCGCCATTTCATCTCTCGTTTTTGAAGCACTGCTACATAGGATTGAGACAGAATTAGACAAACCTCATGATTTATGTTTTGAATTAGACAGTTTAATGTGAGAAAACACTGAAAGAAAGTCGGTATTTTGTTCCTCCACAATTTATGGCGCTCTCGCGTAACATACACTTTTGCGCCATTTCATCTCTCGTTTTTGAAGCACTGCTACATAGGATTGAGACAGAATTAGACAAACCTCATGATTTATGTTTTGAATTAGACAGTTTAATGTGAGAAAACACTGAAAGAAAGTCGGTATTTTGTTCCTCCACAATTTATGGCGCTCTCGCGTAACATACACTTTTGCGCCATTTCATCTCTCGTTTTTGAAGCACTGCTACATAGGACTGAGACAGAATTAGACAAACCTCATGATTTATGTTTTGAATTAGACAGTTTAATGTGAGAAAACACTGAAAGAAAGTCGGTATTTTGTTCCTCCACAATTTATGGCGCCCTCGCGTAACATACACTTTTGCGCCATTTCATCTCTCGTTTTTGAAGCACTGCTACATAGGACTGAGACAGAATTAGACAAACCTCATGATTTAAGTTTTGAATTAGACAGTTTGATATGAAAAAACACTGAAAAAAGTCGGTATTTTGTTCCACCACAATTTATGGCGCCCTCGCGTAACATACACTTTTGCGCCATTTCATCTCTCGTTTTTGAAGCACTGCTACATAGGACTGAGACAGAATTAGACAAACCTCATGATTTATGTTTTGAATTAGACAGTTTAATGTGAGAAAACACTGAAAGAAAGTCGGTATTTTGTTCCTCCACAATTTATGGCGCCCTCGCGTAACATACACTTTTGCGCCATTTCATCTCTCGTTTTTGAAGCACTGCTACATAGGACTGAGACAGAATTAGACAAACCTCATGATTTATGTTTTGAATTAGACAGTTTAATGTGAGAAAACACTGAAAGAAAGTCGGTATTTTGTTCCTCCACAATTTATGGCGCCCTCGCGTAACATACACTTTTGCGCCATTTCATCTCTCGTTTTTGAAGCACTGCTACATAGGACTGAGACAGAATTAGACAAACCTCATGATTTATGTTTTGAATTAGACAGTTTAATGTGAGAAAACATTGAAAGAAAGTCGGTATTTTGTTCCTCCCCAATTTATGGCGCCCTCGCGTAACATACACTTTTGCGCCATTTCATCTCTCGTTTTTGAAGCACTGCTACATAGGACTGAGACAGAATTAGACAAACCTCATGATTTATGTTTTGAATTAGACAGTTTAATGTGAGAAAACACTGAAAGAAAGTCGGTATTTTGTTCCTCCACAATTTATGGCGCCCTCGCGTAACATACACTTTTGCGCCATTTCATCTCTCGTTTTTGAAGCACTGCTACATAGGACTGAGACAGAATTAGACAAACCTCATGATTTATGTTTTGAATTAGACAGTTTAATGTGAGAAAACACTGAAAGAAAGTCGGTATTTTGTTCCTCCACAATTTATGGCGCCCTCGCGTAACATACACTTTTGCGCCATTTCATCTCTCGTTTTTGAAGCACTGCTACATAGGACTGAGACAGAATTAGACAAACCTCATGATTTATGTTTTGAATTAGACAGTTTAATGTGAGAAAACACTGAAAGAAAGTCGGTATTTTGTTCCTCCACAATTTATGGCGCCCTCGCGTAACATACACTTTTGCGACATTTCATCTCTCGTTTTTGAAGCACTGCTACATAGGACTGAGACAGAATTAGACAAACCTCATGATTTATGTTTTGTCAAAGCCCTTCTGTCAAAGTTTCAGATCGATCGGACTTCGTCTTCATACCGTATAAGACATTTTCTGAGCGCGCGTTACTTGCTGGGGTCGCGCCCACCGGCTTGCTCGCTACCACCCGCGAGGTCAACAGATCGATATCGAATAGTTGGCATTCGCAATTACTGACCCATATCCACACAGTATTATCTTTTTTCGATAGATACATGTGTAAATAAATAATAATGGATTGATTCTGTTGCAAAAAGACAAAATTTCGAGTTTCAACGAATAACTTCGACAAAGCGAAGAGTTGAAGGTTGGCAAAGACAAGAAAAGTGTTTCAAGACGAGTTCATTCATTCTATAGACATGTTTTGTAAAGATCAAACCAATTTCAAACTCTATTATCTTTCAAAAGTACTTCCAAGTAAAAGTAGTTGGTTTGTACTGTTGTCTCAGTTGAGCAAAAGGACTGACATGTTTTCAATGGAGACATGTGCCAACAGGCTCTCTCTCTCTCATACCAGTGCAAAGCGGCCATATTATAATGAACGCGTTTACAAAGTTATGCAGTTATTATCTAAAAACACAACTTCTGTTGTAACATAACACGTCGAATAATGCTGAGAGCCTGTTTGCACATGTCTCCATTGAAAACATGTCAGTCCTTTTGCTCAACTGAGACAACAGTACAAACCAACTACTTTTACTTGGAAGTACTTTTGAAAGATAATATCTGTCCTTTTCTTAAGTTTTGTTTCACAAAATTATATTTTCATACACGTTCGCGATTCGCTGCGAGGATACCGACGCGCACCCGCTATTCGCCTCTCTCTCTCACTCACACACAGAGGGGGCGGGGCGAAAGCGATTGTCCGACGCCCGACACCAATCTCAATCCGCACTCGAATGCGGACTCTCCGTATCTCGCTTCAAATTCAATCAAACTCAATACAACTTTCTATAACTCTATCGAATAGAGATGTGAATGCAATGTAACAGTGGAAATCACTTCAAAATGAGGAAAAGTGCTTCATCCGGGAAAAGTCGTTTTTGAGCATTCTAGCGCGCGGGGACATCCAGTACAAACGAGAGGGCGCTGGCGCGCCCTCTCTAATGAAAATACTTCAAACATGCGCACAACTGTTGGGGCGCGGGATCATTGTTTATGTAGTATAGAAATGTGTATTATCACGTCGAAATTGGTTTTTGTATACATTATTTGTACCTATTTAGACTGAAAGTCTGCTTTTTAAAGGAATCCAGTGACGAGTAGAAGTTACTATTGGGGCGCGCCCATCGGCGCATTTTCTTTCAGTCGTGGCATCACGGGATCATTGTTTATGTAGTATATAAATGTGTATTATTAAATCGAAATTAGTTTTTGTGTACATTATTTGTACCTATTTAGACTGAAAGTCTGCTTTTATAGGAATCCAGTGACGAGTAGAAGTGAGGTGAGGTGAGAATCGAGTTCACAATTCATGCCATTTTGTAAGCAGAGACATATATACATATATAGTATTGATGATTATATGATATTTTAAAGATATGAGAGTAAACAATAGATAGCACAATCACCGCAGCTGAGACGTGACAGTAGACAGAAGAGAGCATAGTACTGTATATAGAAAGTTGTTGTCACCGCAGCAGAGACGTGACAGTAGACAGAAGAGAGCAAAGTACTGTATCTAGAAAGTTGTTGTCACCGCATCGAATACGTGATAGGAGATAGAAGAGAGGGTTTGTCTCTACCACATTACGCGCTAGAATTGCGCACTATCGAAATCGAATACACCTATAAGAGTGATAGTGAGATATTTGTGAACTATACAGACGTTTATGTATCACCTGGGCGGGCAATTTGTTCAGTTGGTCCAAGTTTCTATCTCGTCTGTGAAAGGAGATATAGCGCGCTCGGGGTCGAGGTGGCTTCATGTGTGTGTGTGTGTGTGTGTGTGTGTGTGTGTGTGTGTGTGTGTGTGTGTGTGTGTGTGTGTGTGTGTGTGTGTGTGTGTGTGTGTGTGTGTGTGTGTGTGTGTGTGTGTGTGTGTGTGTGTGTGTGTGTGTGTGTGTGTGTGTGTGTGTGTGTGTGTGTGTGTGTGTGTGTGTGTGTGTGTGTGTGTGTGTGTGTGTGTGTGTGTGTGTGTGTGTGTGTGTGTGTGTGTGTGTGTGTGTGTGTGTGTGTGTGTGTGTGTGTGTGTGTGTGTGTGTGTGTGTGTGTGTGTGTGTGTGTGTGTGTGTGTGTGTGTGTGTGTGTGTGTGTGTGTGTGTGTGTGTGTGTGTGTGTGTGTGTGTGTGTGTGTGTGTGTGTGTGTGTGTGTGTGTGTGTGTGTGTGTGTGTGTGTTAGTTGCCAAGTTTCAAAGTTCTCTATAACTTTGCGAAAAAATCAATTGAACCCGACTTATATATAATTGATCGGAACATTAAATGAAACTAGTTTCATCACGTGTTTCGAGTTTTGTGAATTTAAATTCAAAACTTGATTCAGTTTTGATTATATTCCAGTACGATTAGTTGTTAAAATATATTATAAAGAATTTCCATGAAATTCAACAAAAGCACATGCATTATCTCTAGAAAAGTACATGCGTAATGGAAGGTGGTTTGTCTCGATCTATCTAATTCAACAAAAGCGCATGCATAAAACGTTCACAAATACTAACACAAACCTGCGCATAACGGACAGTGGACACTAACAGATGAAATATAACAATACAAATAAATATCGTCAATATTAGAGAGAGAAAGAAAGAGAGAGAGAGAGAGAGAGAGAGAGAGAGAGAGAGAAAGAAGATGGAGAGAGATGAGAGGGAGGAGAGAGAGAGAGAGGAAGAGAGAGGCGCAGGTTTGTGTTAGTATTTGTGAACGTTTTATGCATGCGCTTTTGTTGAATTAGATAGATCGAGACAAACCACCTTCCATTACGCATGTACTTTTCTAGAGATATAGTAATGTCTCTAGAAAGTTGTTGTCACCGCATCGAATACGTGACAGTAGACAGAAGAGAGCATAGTACTGTATCTAGAAAGTTGTTGTCACCGCAGCAGAGACGTGACAGTAGACAGAAGACAACATAGTATTGTCTCTAGAAATTTACTATCACCTCAGCAGAGACTTGACAGTTGACAGAAGATAGCATAGCACTGTCTCTAGAAAGTTGTTGTCACCGCATCGAATACGTGACAGTAGACAGAAGAGAGCATAGTACTGTATCTAGAAAGTTGTTGTCACCGCATCGAATACGTGATAGGAGATAGAAGAGAGCATAGTACTGTCTCTAGAAAGTTATTGTCATCGCATCGAATATGTGACAGTAGACAGAAGAAAGCATAGTACTGTATCTAGAAAGTTGTTGTCACTGCTGCGGAGACGTGAGAATAGACGAGAGAGAGAGAGAGAGAGAAAGAAAGAAAGAGAGAGCGAGAGAGAAAAAAAACGAGAAGAGAGAAGGGATAGTAGACATAACTGTCTCTCGAAAGTCACAGTGACTACCACAGACGTGAGAGTAGAAGAGTAGACAGAAGATACCATAGTACTTCTCTAGAATCTCTAGAAAGTTGTTGTCACCGCTGCGGAGACGTGAGAATGGACGAGGGGGAGAGAGAGAGAGAGAGAGAGAGAGAGAGAAAGGAGGAGAGAAGAGGGAGAGTAGACATAACTGTCTCTCGAATCTCTCTCTCTAAAAATGATAGGGATCTTTTATATTTTTAAAACTGTTATATCTAACCCGCATTGACTCACTTCCCGACTGACGAGGGACCCCAAAGAGCGCGCCAAATATCTAACTGGCGTCTCTCTTTCTCACTCTCTCTCTCTCTCTCTCTCTCTCTCTCTCTCTCTCTCTCTCTCTCTCTCTCTCTCTCTCTGTTCTTTTTCTCCTATCGAGTTATCTAGACCAGGGCATTCAAACAATACGGATACTGTACACAGTACTAAAAACTAAAGTGTTTCTGAAAAAAACACTACTTCAATATGCTTGGAAGAAGTGTACTTGGTGACGGCCTTGATGTCGTCAGAGACGGCGTGCTTGGCAAGCTCTCCCGGGAGAATAACACGGACCGTTCACTGTTTCGTTCACTCTTTTTCAGTCACCTCATCAGATAAACAAACAAATAAACTTATTTTCCACCACGCTAACTAATACTGTTGTAACTCGTTGATTCATGGTCACACATGTGTTTCCCCCTGGTTCACACTACTCCTATTAAAAAGTAAAACGATAAAAATCAATCATTTTCAACCGGCGAACTAAAAAAGGAACTCATTCGTGGTGAATACAATTGTTCGGTTCAGTGTCCTCTCAGCCCAACTGCACGGTGGGAGTCGAACCCACAGCACTAACCAAAACGCTAGGCAACCACATAACTAGCACGACGAATGGGCTAAGCGAACACCAAACCAACACAATACCCCACAAAAGAACCCACTGGGCAAGTTTTTTTCTCCCCTCGCGCCCTCTCTCTGCTTCCTCTTTCTCTCTTCTTCTCCCCTTTCCTCTTCCTCTCTATCCCTCTCTGTCAATGTGTGTTAAACAGCAGACATCCCGTCTCACGCTCACACTCGCATTCACAGAGCCGTAATCATACGTAACTGGCGTAGTGGTAGTGCTCTCGCCTAGCAAACTGAGGTTCGCGAGTTCAATTTCGGCACTCGCGCAAAGTCAAATGCAAACATAATTCGATGTAATTGGATCCCACTCTAACCACGCTAATGTCTCTCGTGAAAAGAGTGAAACTGATTTGCGACGCTGCTCTACTAGGGTGAGGGTATACTGTAGCCGCCACGCGCAAAGACAGAGAGCGTATGGTAGGCAACATGTGCGTATACGAGTGCTGGAACGTGAAACGCACTTTCAACTGACAACTGTACTTGCCATGCAGACACTGTAGTGTGGATCAATGGGAATAAACCCTTTTGAGAATCGACTGATTCGACTGCGCGGAGTGCGCCTTGCATCAGAGAAGATGGCATGTGTCCGCCATTCAATTTGCAACTTGGCCATAGATGCTCCTATTTCGATGCCACATCCACAATAACACATCTAATGACCAGAAATCAGAGTGGGAATCCGATGAGAGGCTAATCGATAATCGATCGATAATGCTTTTCGGTATAGAATCCTAGAGCGCATTCCGAAGAATGCAGTCTTCATGCGGTCGTTTTCTCGATTTTGTCTCGATCAATCAATAATCAACTGATGCGAAGACCCATATCAACACTTGTTCTGGGTCTTTCTGGGTGCGCAGAGAAAACTGAAAATATTACGGACAAAACATAGTCATATGTCGATAATCAATCAAATATCGATCGATAATCAATCAGTTTTCGATTGATACTCGATCAAATATCGATCAATCAGTAGAATGGAGTGGGCTTGGAAGTGTAGATATAGGTGCAGATACGACAATCGAATCTTCATGCAATCCTCGATAATGGTCCGACAGACGAGTCGCTTCTGAAAATGCAGATGTGAAACTGGTTTATATACATCATGCCACTCGCCCTGCCTCCTCCCACCCACTACCGCCTCCCAACTAGGTGACTCCCTCTTGTCTCCGACCCCACCTGTCTCGGCGATTGCAGGTTGAAAACCTTTACCGCCTAGGACAGAGCGCAATGGAATTCCCGACACCGCCGATCACAAGCCATCACTAGGAGCCAGATAGGACAGCCACGAACAGACTTTGGTCAAGCCCGTTTCCGCCCTGAGGTCATCCACTATAGGGTTCTACCACCAATCCATCATCCCACTCTCCCCTCTCCCCAACCCTACTCGGTGACTCCCTCTTGTCTCCGACCCCACCTGTCTCGGCGATTGCAGGTTGAAAACCTTTACCGCCTAGGACAGAGCGCAATGGAATTCCCGACACCGCCGATCACAAGCCATCACTAGGAGCCAGATAGGACAGCCACGAACAGACTTTGGTCAAGCCCGTTTCCGCCCTGAGGTCATCCCCTATAGGGTTCTACCACCAATCCATCATCCCACTCTCCGCTCTCCCCAACCCTACTCGGTGACTACCTCTTGTCTCCGACCCCACCTGTCTCGGCGATTGCAGGTTGAAAACCTTTACCGCCTAGGACAGAGCGCAATGGAATTCCCGACACCGCCGATCACAAGCCATCACTAGGAGCCAGATAGGACAGCCACGAACAGACTTTGGTCAAGCCCGTTTCCGCCCTGAGGTCATCCCCTATAGGGTTCTACCACCAATCCATCATCCCACTCTCCCCTCTCACCAACCCTACTCGGTGACTCCCTCTTGTCTCCGACCCCACCTGTCTCGGCGATTGCAGGTTGAAAACCTTTACCGCCTAGGACAGAGCGCAATGGAATTCCCGACACCGCCGATCACAATCCATCACTAGGAGCCAGATAGGACAGCCACGAACAGACTTTGGTCAAGCCCGTTTCCGCCCTGAGGTCATCCCCTATAGGGTTCTACCACCAATCCATCATCCCACTCTCCCCTCTCCCCAACCCTACTCGGTGACTCCCTCTTGTCTCCGACCCCACCTGTCTCGGCGATTGCAGGTTGAAAACCTTTACCGCCTAGGACAGAGCGCAATGGAATTCCCGACACCGCCGATCACAAGCCATCACTAGGAGCCAGATAGGACAGCCACGAACAGACTTTGGTCAAGCCCGTTTCCGCCCTGAGGTCATCCCCTATAGGGTTCTACCACCAATCCATCATCCCACTCTCCCCTCTCACCAACCCTACTCGGTGACTCCCTCTTGTCTCCGACCCCACCTGTCTCGGCGATTGCAGGTTGAAAACCTTTACCGCCTAGGACAGAGCGCAATGGAATTCCCGACACCGCCGATCACAATCCATCACTAGGAGCCAGATAGGACAGCCACGAACAGACTTTGGTCAAGCCCGTTTCCGCCCTGAGGTCATCCCCTATAGGGTTCTACCACCAATCCATCATCCCACTCTCCCCTCTCCCCAACCCTACTCGGTGACTCCCTCTTGTCTCCGACCCCACCTGTCTCGGCGATTGCAGGTTGAAAACCTTTACCGCCTAGGACAGAGCGCAATGGAATTCCCGACACCGCCGATCACAAGCCATCACTAGGAGCCAGATAGGACAGCCACGAACAGACTTTGGTCAAGCCCGTTTCCGCCCTGAGGTCATCCCCTATAGGGTTCTACCACCAATCCATCATCCCACTCTCCCCTCTCCCCAACCCTACTCGGTGACTCCCTCTTGTGTCCGACCCCACCTGTCTCGGCGATTGCAGGTTGAAAACCTTTACCGCCTAGGACAGAGCGCAATGGAATTCCCGACACCGCCGATCACAAGCCATCACTAGGAGCCAGATAGGACAGCCACGAACAGACTTTGGTCAAGCCCGCTTCCGCCCTGAGGTCATCCCCTATAGGGTTCTACCACCAATCCATCATACCAACTCTCCCCTCTCCCCAACCCTACTCGGTGACTCCCTCTTGTCTCCGACCCCACCTGTCTCGGCGATTGCAGGTTGAAAACCTTTACCGCCTAGGACAGAGCGCAATGGAATTCCCGACACCGCCGATCACAAGCCATCACTAGGAGCCAGATAGGACAGCCACGAACAGACTTTGGTCAAGCCCGTTTCCGCCCTGAGGTCATCCCCTATAGGGTTCTACCACCAATCCATCATCCCACTCTCCCCTCTCCCCAACCCTACTCGGTGACTCCCTCTTGTGTCCGACCCCACCTGTCTCGGCGATTGCAGGTTGAAAACCTTTACCGCCTAGGACAGAGCGCAATGGAATTCCCGACACCGCCGATCACAATCCATCACTAGGAGCCAGATAGGACAGCCACGAACAGACTTTGGTCAAACCCGTTTCCGCCCTGAGGTCATCCCCTATAGGGTTCTACCACCAATCCATCATCCCACTCTCCCCCCTCCCCAACCCTACTCGGTGACTCCCTTTTCAAGGAATACTCGAAAAGAAACGTATCTGATGTGGCAGGTGACAGACGGTAGATGGTGAGAGTCCGAGTAGTCGATGGTCCGTTTGACATGTATACATTCGACTGGGATGGCGGCAGCTCGGGGGCAGGAGAGGGGGACAAATGAAGGGCGAGAAATGACGAGACCGTCACTGATGCCACTCGGTGGTATGCTAATCAGCGAGTCTCGCAGTCTCGCTGCCAGGGTATGCTAATCACTTCACTCTACACAGAGAACAGTCAAGTAGAACGATACATTAATTGAATTGAAAACTCGGTAGCGCGTCAGAGCTTTTTCTGTATTTCAATTTCATCCATCACAACAATACGATTCTAAACGGCATCATTTCATAACATGTTCGCATGTAAGACACAGAGCGAAGATATGTGACCGCATTTACTGAACAAGTAGCGAAGAGAGGTGACTATGTTTAGTGAACAAGTAGATGGATAGATTGAGAGAGAGAGAGAGAGAGAGAGAAAGGGAGAAAGAGAGAAAGAGAGAAAGAGAGAAAGAGAGAAAGAGAGAAGAAAGAGAGAAAGAGAGAAAGAGAGAAAGAGAGAAAGAGAGAGAGAAAGAGAGAAAGAGGGAAAGAGAGAAGGAGAGAGAGAAGAGAGAAGAGAGAAAGAGAGAAAGAGAGAAAGAGAGAAAGAGAGAAAGAGAGAAAGAGAGAAAGAGAGAAAGAGAGAAAGAGAGAAAGAGAGAAAGAGAGAAAGAGAGAAAGAGAGAAAAGAGAGAAAGAGAGAAAGAGAGAAAGAGAGAAAGAGAGAAAGAGAGAAAGAGAGAAAGAGAGAAAGAGAGAAAGAGAGAAAGAGAGAAAGAGAGAAAGAGAGAAAGAGAGAAAGAGAGAAAGAGAGAAAGAGAGAAAGAGAGAAAGAGAGAAAAGAGAGAAAGAGAGAAAGAGAGAAAGAGAGAAAGAGAGAAAGAGAGAAAGAGAGAAAGAGAGAAAGAGAGAAAGAGAGAGAAAGAGAGAAAGAGAGAAAGAGAGAAAGAGAGAAAGAGAGAAAGAGAGAAAGAGAGAAAGAGAGAAAGAGAGATAGAGAGAGAGAGAGAGATAAAGGAATGGTTGTTAGTCGCCAATCGGACGCATGGGACGTAATTTTAACCATCTCCTCACTATATGTATCATAACGTCGCTTTTCGATATATCGAATGGTCCGCGTAGTACCCGTCATTGTCAGAATATTTCTGACAATCACAAAAATTTTCCTTTCCTCTCTCTGCTAGTGCGCGGTCGCGTGCCTTTTCCTGTTATTCCCCCGACCCCTGAACAATGCTGTGCGGCGGAGGACACTAACCGGACTGGTACTCGATTTTGCTACTCTCTACATCTACGGCATTGAGACTGGAGAGGAATCCTCGAAGACTATGAAACTCTCGAAGACGTCTCTTCGCGATCGATCGTTGAAGCCCGGATCTTCCGCCGCCGAGATCGAAACTTACCCAGGAGCCGCAAGCAGAGGATAACAAGCACCGCCAATAGCACGTACGCATCCACGGGACTACCGAAATCCATGTTATTGGGACTCGCAGTAGGCGTTGCATTACTGTAAAATCGGACAACACATCTCTGACAACACAGACATCACATCTACTCAACACAACTCGCAATCCGCATGTGCGGCGCTTGTCTCTCTCTCTTGCTTCTCACAGTCAGGCGAAGAGTATAACAAAATAGTGGGCGCAGGCCGCGTCGCACGCCCACCGCACTCGCAGATTCTGACAATAGTTGCAAGAAAACAATACAAAATAAATACGATTTTATCTTTGTCAATTGCAATAAGTTAATCGGCCTCTTCAATACAAATATAAATGCATGTCACAGCAACTCTGGGTTTGAGAAAACCACACTTAATAAAACGGCACATATCACAAGGAAAGAGTGAAAGACCCTGATGGCAACAGTGGCAAGTGGACATTTGTGTGTTTGTGTAAGTGATAAACTCAGTTTGATTCTCAGACAATCCTAATAAGTCGACCCGGATTTAAGATACAGTACCCTCTTCCCGTCTACGGTATGCTACAGTACTCCCTACTGCTGGAGGTACTCACTCACTCACTCACTCCTCGGCTTGACGTTGTCTGGACGCTGACGTCCTTAGCCGGCTAAATCGCTGAAACCAGTGACGACCACTTGCTGCGGTCGTGCGCGATGCCCTCCAGGTAGCCCGCACGGCTATGCTGCCACGCGGCTCGGAACTCCTCGTCTCTCGCGCTGATGTGCAGTTGGACTTTGATGACCTTCTCGATGTCGGCGTGCACCATCTTCGTCCACGTCACGTGGCCGCTCTTCTTCTTCCAGTGAGGCTGCGGGGTTGCTTTTGCGACCTGCTTCACAATGCGGTCGTCTCCTCTCCGCAGCACATGTCCCAGCAGACGAGCACGCTCGGTCGCCACCTGACGCGAAGGTCTTGGCAGCTTACAGGGGTGACGTTGTAGACGCGAGTATATCTCGTCGACCGTCTTGTAGAGAGTGCTGGTGGCGCGGCGCGGGTCCGGGTAGAAGAATCCAAGCATTCGGCGGAAGAACTTCCTTTCCGCGACGTCGAGCTTCGATGCGAGAGTGTTGTTGAGTGCCCACGTTCCCGCTCCGTAGAGGATGGAGGTACTGTCCCAGGGTCGTCATGTAATTGACAAAGAACTGCAGCATTCCATTCTGCACCATGCTCTTCGGCAACTTGCCCTGAAAACAATTACCGATTATCGATTTATCGATCGATGAACTCGCCTTGATATCAGACTGTTGAATCCATTCAACCTGGGCAGACGAGGGAGAAGACGGTGAGACGCGGAACATGGAAGGACCATTGGTGCCCCTGAAAAGGAATATTGTGTGTGTGTGAGAGAGAGAGAGAGAGAGAGAGAGAGAAGGGGACCAACCTGACAAGCTTGGGCTCTTCCGGACAGACGTCCGTGGTCACAGAGACGAGATAGCCGATAAAGACGTCGTTGGTAGAATCGAAGCGGACACGACGCACGTCGCAGAAGTCACTGAATTATCCCTCTCTCTCCCCTCTTTCTCTCTCTCCCCCCTCTCTCTCTCTCTTCATCTCTCTCTCTCTCCCCCCCCCCCTCTCTCTCTCTCTTCCTCTCTCCCCCCTTCTCTGGCAAATAGCATATCGCACCGCGCACCACCGCACCACACCACTTGAATTCGCACCACACCACACCACAAACATCGCACCACTGACGTCACTCGCACCATTTTGTCGATGTGTACAAATCGGCTCAAACTCGGCTCAAACTTTTTTTGGATGAAATTTCGAAGTTTTTGAATGTAAAACTGTTCAAATCGAATAATAATCGTTTTATTGCTATTTGTATATATAACTTTACATTGTTTTGTGGTTTGTTTATCAGCCTGATTCCGACATGAACATATAATAAGCTCGCACTTAGCTCAGGATTTTTCGTTGAAAACATTATCGTGGATTTTGACACTACCGTATACTAAACGAAATGCACTGCATATTGTTTTTGCCGTTCGTATCTCTACTCAACAGATTTTCTCTCATGACCACGTGGCGTAGTGGTAACGCTCTCGCTTAGGAAGCAAATGTCCGCGGGTTCGATCTTGGGTGCCCACGCAATATTTTGTCAAATTGAAAACATCATCGAAAAGGTTCTCATCGTTGTCTAACCACCCTAATGTCTCTCGTGAAAAGAGTAGAATTCATTTGCGGGCCCACTATACAATGGTAGCATGATGGGTTATCTGGAAGCACACACAATCTTACAGTGGGGGTTAACTTTTTAATGTTTTTTACGCTGGAAAGTTCCCTACGTGCCTATACATTGAAGATATCCGAATCTGAACACTGCCTTCAACGCGCGACTTTGTTGTCTTTTTTCAATTGCATGTTCTCTCAAGTCAAAATGCCATTGTGCCATGGTTCGAGCCATTGATGCAACCAGTATTGCCCTATGAGATCTCAGTAGTGTCTCTTTGGATAATATAATGAGTCGAGTAAACAATCGCTGAGTGGATAAATTGGGGCGGTGAATTGAGGTTATTGTTACATTTCTGGCAATGGCTTCACTTTATAACATGAAAATAAAGCCAACTACTTATCATGCGAGAAGTACAGACTAAAAAAACTATTAAATTATATTTACAAAACTCAGGAGACATTCATTCCTGGCTTGGGCGTTTTGGGGAGTTTTTAGCTGCTCAAACGTGAAACTCAGATCATAATTAAAACATTGTCTAATCAACTAACACTATATTTACTTCATCCATATTCAAAAACTTCGAAATTTCATCCAAAAACATTACGTTTGAGCCGAGTTTGTACACATCGACAAAGTGGTGCGAGTGACGTCAGTGGTGCGATGTTCGTGGTGTGGTGTGGTGCGATTTCAAGTGGTGTGGTGCGGTGGTGCCCGGTGCGATATACATATTGCCCCCTTCTCTCCCTCACTCACCGACTCGACACGTATCCTCTCATCTGCGGCGCACTCACAGAGTAGCTAATCTCCGTGACCGGATCAAGCTGCGCCAGTTGCTGAAAATCAATCAATCAATACCCAATCGATAATCAATCGATACCTTGTTCTCGACAATGTCCTTGTTCCAGCGCAGCACCTCGTTCCAAATGGCCGCAAAGAGAATGGCGGACCGGCACGGAAACTCGGCCTGTAAACAAAAAGGGGTAAACAACAACAAACAAACAAATCAGATATTGACAGATCAGAGAGATAGTTTAAAAAACATGTTATTCCACAGAAAGGCTATTTTAACTAATCGAATAAAGTCCCACTGCGGAGGGCCTAGCGCCTGAACGCTCCCACCTTGACGTAGAAGGCGGCGTCTTCGCTGCGTCTGACGAGTGGTTGGCCGGCGCGCAGCTGCTTCCACCCAGTGCCGACGACCCGAGCGGCGAGCAGAAGAGACTCCGCCACCGTCTCCGCCGAACAAATCGACTCAACGATAAAGTTTCATACGTTTTCTTAGTTTTATAGAACCGGTCTACTGCACGACAAAGCGTCTTTTTCTTCTTTCACACTCTACGACTCAAATGCGTCCGTAATATGTAGAATTGCTTATTCTTCCCTCTCTCCAAAGTAGCCACAAACACATGATGTTATAGTGTTTATCCTGCAGACAGATGTAATAGTCAGGGCAGGCGGCCCCGCTCACTCTCCCTGCCCGGGTTATATAGGCGATGGGGAGAGTGCGAGTGGGCGTGGTTTCCAGCCAATACAACCCTATGCGCATCTACGGGCATATCGCGTCATCGAGTTGTTGAGTCACTACGACAAACTCTCTCCTCACTCACCGCGAGTAGCAGAGCAGTGTCCTCCCTGTTTCTCAGATGTTGCTGGATCGGCGCGCCGTTTCTCGCAGGAATGGTCGAGTGCCCGCTGTCGTCGTCTAAAATAGAACCTTCTCAATTCCATCGCTCCACTCCACCCACTTCTCTTCGACCCGTCAAAACTACTTCAGCAGTTCGAATCACGAAGAATGCCAAAACGAAAATTAGTTTGATAAGGTTAGGAATGTGATTGCGCGAGAGCTGCTAGTTCTTTCGCTTGCAAGTGCCCCGAAAATAGCGCTCTCCTCCTCTCCCCTCTCTTCTTCACTCACCCTTCTCCGCCTCCTGGTGCATGTCCTCTGTCCTGGCCGCTTCCTCCCAGCTTCGGCCGCCGTCTCCTCTGCCCCATTCAGCTGCGCTCGCATCATGCACCAGCGACGTCAGCTGTGTCTCTCTCTCCTCCGACGCCTCCAGATTGTCATGCAGTCTCTCCTGCAATAGATCCAATAAATAGAGACAATCGATCATGTACCCAAGTCCTGACCTACCCACTACTCTCACCACTCACATAAGAACTCTCATCTTCATACTCAAACCACTGAATAGGAGCGAAAGATTTAAGAAGATAACGAGAACTACTAGACTACCCGATCGACTACCCGGCTGATATCGCTCTGTGCAGAAAGCTGTCACCTTCCTCGCATATAGCGCAGACCAACCATTTTCGCTACCTCTATTTTTGAAATAGCAGCGACACCGCCCACAAGAAAGACGATGTGGCGCGAATCGCCCAAGCTTGCTTCGGAAAAGGTTTTGTGGAGATCGAGCGTCGTCAATCAGGTCAAGCTTCAGATCTACTTCACCACGAAGCATCAAATAAAAACCGGATACGAAGGAGCAAATTTTAGATTCTTGCGCCGGATGCTAGCTTCTATCCCAATCGAAAAACCACATTGTTGTTGACAACACATACTTGTAAAAAGGGTCATTGAAACAGTGAGTAATACAACACAACGAAAGAAGAGTGTATATTATATAACGAATACATACCATGCGCGAGGGGAGGAGAGCTGCGAAGCAGTGTCAGTGATCTCGAGTGTGAGGCACATCTGATTCCTGAAATGTGGCACATTCAGAGAAACAATATGAAAACGATGAAATAATACGTACAAAACCAATGAAGTTTTAAATAATCAGTACAGCTATTATTTATCGATGCATGCAATCGATCGATGGCGGCGACGGAGCAGTTCAAAATGTAGTGTATAATTATTGTGCAGTTTCGTGCGAAATGTCTCTGCGCACTACAATTGACAATTTTATTTTTCTTTTGTTTTTTTGTTTTGTTTAGGTTTTTGAATGTATACCGCGTCAAGTTGTAATAACTGGTTCACTCGATGTTCGTCGAGTAAGGAGTAACCTGAGTAGTCGGCCGAAGAGTGATTGTACGATTCGAAACAGTCGCATGTCTGGCTGTGGCGTGTGGCGTTGTCTACATTTCACGCTGATTCACTTCAGATGTTGAGATGGTGCTTGTTGTAATTAGGAAATGTGGCAAGGCTAACATGTTCTGTTTTACCTATTATCGGTAGCGAGTGTCGACGATTTGAAAATATGGTGATGGTTTACACATACCCGCGCCTTTGAGATATCACTCTGACTCTGGCGACTCTTAGCTGAGAGAGATTCCCCTTTTGCAGGGCGTACCTGTCTCCGGAGGCGCTCGATCTGATCAAGAAGCTGCTGAAGAGGCACGTGGAGACGCGGCTGGGCGCGGGTCCGGACGACGCGGCAGAGATCAAGGGACACGAGTTCTTCCGCAACCTCAACTGGGACACGGTGTTCGCCCGGCAGGTCAGTGTCCCCCACTACCACGGGGGGAGAGAGAGGGAGAGGGGTGGGGAAAGACAGGGAGAGATGACTGAAAAGAAGTGAAACGAGAGACTCTTGCAGATGGACCCCCCGTTCAATCCGCAGATTGAGAACGAGGAGGAGAACGTGTCGCTCTTTGATTCCAAGTTCACCAAGATGGTGAGTGGAAAAGAGATTCTCGGAGTTTGAAGCACGAATCATGCCGACTTCATAATAGCATCTGATTAGCGTTGTTGAATAGAGAATAGGTTTCTGATTACGGATCTACCAATGTTTTGTGTTTTGTGTTTTGAATAAATTTCTGATTGCGCCGGTTAATAGCCATCACCCATCACAGTTGTGCAGGCAGACGACGAGGGGACAGTTGAGGAGGAGAAGACGCATGGCTGTGCACCGGGCGCAGTGGAGTGGGCGACATCGTCTATCCGCCTCCTCCTCCCCGCACATCTCAACATCGCCGTCGATGGAAACAAGGGGTGAGTGCGCCAGTGCGCGATGATCGTTTTTCCAATAATAATCACTTGTCAATGAACGATTGCTCTAATTTTGCATATTTTGAGTTTATCAAGGGAGATGTATGAGGGGGATCGAGACTGGGAACAGTTGGGTGTGGGCGGAGGGTGGAGATGGCGACTGTGTGGGTGTGGGCGGAGGGTGGAGATGGCGACTGTGTGGGTGTGGGCGGAGGGTGGAGATGGCGACTGTGTGGGTGTGGGCGGAGGGTGGAGATGGCGACTGTGTGGGTGTGGGCGGAGGGTGGAGATGGCGACTGTGTGGGTGTGGGCGGAGGGTGGAGATGGCGACTGTGTGGGTGTGGGCGGAGGGTGGAGATGGCGACTGTGTGGGTGTGGGCGGAGGGTGGAGATGGCGACTGTGTGGGTGTGGGCGGAGGGTGGAGATGGCGACTGTGTGGGTGTGGGCGGAGGGTGGAGATGGCGACTGTGTGGGTGTGGGCGGAGGGTGGAGATGGCGACTGTGTGGGTGTGGGCGGAGGGTGGAGATGGCGACTGTGTGGGTGTGGGCGGAGGGTGGAGATGGCGACTGTGTGGGTGTGGGCGGAGGGTGGAGATGGCGACTGTGTGGGTGTGGGCGGAGGGTGGAGATGGCGACTGTGTGGGTGTGGGCGGAGGGTGGAGATGGCGACTCTGTGGGTGTGGGAGGAGGATGGAGATGGCGACTGTGTGGGTGTGGGCGGAGGGTGGAGATGGCGACTGTGTGGGTGTGGGCGGAGGGTGGAGATGGCGACTGTGTGGGTGTGGGCGGAGGGTGGAGATGGCGACTGTGTGGGTGTGGGCGGAGGGTGGAGATGGCGACTGTGTGGGTGTGGGCGGAGGGTGGAGATGGCGACTGTGTGGGTGTGGGCGGAGGATGGAGATGGCGACTGTGTGGGTGTGGGCGGAGGGTGGAGATGGCGACTGTGTGGGTGTGGGCGGAGGGTGGAGATGGCGACTGTGTGGGTGTGGGCGGAGGGTGGAGATGGCGACTGTGTGGGTGTGGGCGGAGGGTGGAGATGGCGACTGTGTGGGTGTGGGCGGAGGGTGGAGATGGCGACTCTGTGGGTGTGGGCGGAGGGTGGAGATGGCGACTGTGTGGGTGTGGGCGGAGGGTGGAGATGGCGACTCTGTGGGTGTGGGAGGAGGATGGAGATGGCGACTGTGTGGGTGTGGGCGGAGGGTGGAGATGGCGACTGTGTGGGTGTGGGCGGAGGGTGGAGATGGCGACTGTGTGGGTGTGGGCGGAGGGTGGAGACGCTGTTTTCTAACCAAGAACGTTACTACTACGTCACGTTGTTATGTTATGGAAACAGCGGAGAAAATATATGAACGATAAAAACAAATATACTGTGCATTTCGTTCAGAATACTGTATCTGTATATTCAAAATCCACGATAGTGTTTTCAACGAAAAATACTGAGCTATGTAAGTGCGAGTCTATTATACGAGATATTTTTGTTGAAATTTAGTAATATGTGATTTCAGTGTTGTCGACACAACGGGGTCGGGGGAGGAAATGCGACAGGCCGACAGGTGCCGACGCCGTCTGTGCTGGAGCAGATGCAGCACGGACAGCCGCACATCACTCGGGCGAGGAGCCCCCGCAAGAGTCACATGGGCATGGCGGGAGGCATGGCGGGAGTCGGCACAGCACACTTGTGAGTCGAACAAGAGGAGAGCACAGGGGTGAATGAGTCTGTTGCAGTGGCGAGATGGGCGGTTCGGGTATGATGGGAGGCGGGCACGGATTCGGTGGCATGTTCGCGCGCGACGACGCCATGGACACGTCCACCACACCACGACAGTCGGAGTCGCGTCTGCACTGAAGCAGGCGGGGCAACGAGGGGCGGAGCCAGCGGGGCGCTGTCACCCATCACACGCGTCGATCGAGGGCGATTCTGTCACTCACACATTCTGCGGAACTATTGGTGGGTGAAGAAAGAGATAGGAGTGAAAGAATTGAACAGTGCGAGCAAGAATGAAAGTGGAATGCCGGAGAAACAGGTGGTGAAGGGTGAGGTGGTTTGTCTAATCAGCACTCTTCAGCGGTCGTCTGTGGAGACGGCGGTGAAGGGTCTGTCTCTGTCGGGCGGCAGCGCTCCCGCCACTCCGCCTGTGCCCCCACCGCCCGTGCCTCTCCTACAACATCGTCGCTGCCGGAAGGAAGCCGGCGATGGCGGCTGTTGCAGCGGTCGCTAGCCTCACTTACTCCCGTCGTCGCATCCTAGGTTAGTCAGGATGAGTATATTTCCTCTCACTCCCCCTGAAAGTGATTTGTTGGCGTTCGAGAAGAACAAAAAAGAGTCCTTGTCTTTGTATTTTATTATTATTCTTGGTTTTCTTTATATTTTAGTTTTTTTCAGGCTCGTACTACTTGTATGCCTGCACAACCCAACAACACTCTACAACTCAATCTCGATTCTACAATCCAATCTCCTCTACAACTCGATCCACACTGCTTGATTGCATCAGTTTGTCAGGTATGTACTCTCTGTGTTGTTTTGCATCTGTTGTTTTTCTAAGCCTGTGTAGCTCTTATTTCATGAGACGTGCGTCGTTCCTGCTGCGACTCCTTCCAAGAAGTAAGGATGGCAAGGCGAGGTGGAGGCGACTTCCACACTTACCTTCATGTCGAAGACGTTCTTCATTTTTTTCTATAATACATGCCCACATAATATGTTTCGCGTTTTGATTATGAATAGCTTTTTTTCAATGTTGGTTGATAAATTTTAAAATACCATGTTCGCTCAAGATGTGTTTTGTATCTGGTTATATACCAAGGACGTTTGCGTGCTATCTCGAATTGGAGCGTTATGTTGTTGTTTTGGAGTGTGATGATCATTTTATAGTGGAGGATGACTGGAGGAAAGAAGGTGCAGGAGATGTACAAGTCGCGTTCGCCCATTCGGAATGCAGAACGAGACGCGAGAAGTAGGGATGGCAAGGAGAAGAAGAAGAGGAAGGTGGAGGAGCCAGCAGCAGAGACGATGGCACCGCCGCGGCCTCCCAAGAGCTGTCGCATGACAGCTGCGACGGTGACGGTGAGTGTGCTCCTTCTATAATATATTACGTGCAAGTGCAACCCTGGCTGTAGGGCAGCGCCGGCAGTGCGACAAGCGAAGCCCGGATTGAAGAGGACGACAAACCGCTTCCAGCAGAACCTTCTCAAGACGGTTTGTGCATTCCGATTAACATTTTGAGACCTTTTGTCGGGAGATGAGTATTTTTGTTGCTCGTAGAACCCTCCAAGAAGCCGTCGTTTCTACCGGACGCAGAGACCGACAAGCCGCCTCGGAAGCACAGACACGACGTCGACGAGGAGGTGTCGACGAAGAGCGATTCCCGATTACACTCTCCTCCCAAGCGGGTGAGTCATGTGTAATGAAAGCGCCTGTCAGCAGAATCCAAGCGCTTGTGTTGTGGACTGTGAATATATTATGGGCGTGTGCGGTTGCGATGTATGTGAGAGTGCTCATCGTGTAATTGTAGGCCGCCGTTTCACAGACCCAGTACTCGCATCGAGAGTTCGAAGAGTGCCGGAAGGTATGCATGGAGAGAGAGAGAGAGAGAGAGAAGGGGGAGGGGACGCGTGTTATGGAAATGAAATGGATACTCCTGGAATTTCAGGCCCTGCACCAGTACCGTCGTCAGAAGGCCGAAAGGGAACAGGCCGAAGAGGACAAGAAAAAGGTGAGGGTTTTCTCTCTCGCTTAGCTTTTCCGTTTGTCGAAACAGTTTCTAGTCTCGGCATGGTTTTTAATGATTTATTTGTTAGACGATCATGCCTCGTGTTCGTATATTGATTGATATTTTTCATTACCGAATGTATCCTTATTTTTAGGTTCAGAAGACAGCGACCAGGAGCGCAAGGGCACCCCAGTCGCTGTTCGAGAAGGCCAAGTCGGTATGTATCACATGGTGACCCTCACACATACCTTGTTGTAGCTGGGAAATGGTCTGTTCGGTCGCTTCTCGACCAACCAGAAGAAGCACGAGTATTCGAAGCCAATGCGAGACAATAAGAAAACTGCCAAGGTGAGTATGAGTGCTGGCTTTGATGAATACGTGTTTCTTGGTGAGGAGGGGATGGCGTGCGTAGCACGAAATGTTGCAGAAGTGCTCGAGTGGCACGGC
Organism: Rhabditoides inermis; assembly: GCA_963966185.1. Taxonomy (NCBI): domain Eukaryota; kingdom Metazoa; phylum Nematoda; class Chromadorea; order Rhabditida; family Rhabditidae; genus Rhabditoides; species Rhabditoides inermis. The sequence goes on along the minus strand of CAWZYM010000209.1, from coordinate 1,237,930 downwards.
GCCGGCGCCGCCCAACCATGGCCGGGAGCGCCGCGACCACACGGTGAGTGCATGCTGTCGTTGACGTTGTTTGGCTCTCGGTTGTGTATGATGATGATTGCTTTGTTTGAGGTGTCGCCCGATCGGAAAGGCCGTCGATCAGCAAGTGGCTCTCCTCGATCAGGAAGAGGATCTGCGGCCCCGCAACTAGTGTCGCGAGTAGGGCTCTCGCCTGTGGACGTCGACAGAGAGGTTGGTCTTTATTTCTCTCTTTCTCTCTCTCTCTCTCTCTCTCTCTCTCTCTCTCTCTCTGCTTCACCCCAAAGAAGATGAAACAATATCGTGTTGAGTTTATTCAATGTGCGCGTTTTCAGCTCGTCGAGATGAACAAGCTAGCGAGAGTGCTTGTCCAGGTGGCCCCGTCTCGACTGGCCAGCCATCCCGAGTACTCTGAGCCGAGTGCGCGTCTGCTACTCGTGGCCGCTCGCCTTCTCAACCACGCGCTGGTGAGTCGAGCTGTTGCTCCCACCCCGTTCATTGCCGAGTGTGTAGGCGGTGGCTACGTGCGCCATGTCGCCCTCGGAGGCGTCGGCGTCGTTCAGCGAGGAGGACGTGCGCAAGGCGAGCGAGTGCTGTGAACGACTGTGAGTGCGGTGTCTGTTCTAGGTAGTTTCAATCTCGAGCAAGTACAACGTGTGAAAGTGTGTGATGCGATATATATATATATGGCCTCACCGATTCTATGGTTTGGTGTTCAGACATCAACACGAGACTCTGCTGGCCGCGTTCGACTCGTCGGTGAGTCGCCTAGTTGGTGTATCCGATTGATGCGATCTAATTGTTATGGTGGACGCAACGGTGTGTGCCTTTGAGGAGTCACGCCTGGTGTCGGAGGCTGTGCGCGAGCTCTACCTGTGGAGCGTCGGTGGAGATGAGGAAACACGGCTCTCGCTGCTGAAACTACGTGTGCGCACCGCCCACCGCCTCAGCAAGGAGCTGGTCAGTCGCAATTTGCTCATTGTGTCGCTGTTCGTTTGGGTTTCGCTATGAATGATTGAATTTATTAGTGCTGCGTAACCACAACACTACTCCTACATTCCAGATAATATAGATCAGGGGCGTGAATTGTGAAAAGGCTATCATACGTTAGCAAGTGAGCGTATGTCATTTTTGACAGGTAGAAGTAGAACGGCGGAGGAAGCCGTTTGCTACGCCTGAATCATTGTGTTTAGATGTCGATCCAGCGGGAGCCGATGCCACAACAGAGTGACGAAGTGGCTGTGAACCGCTTGTTCGCGTGTCTGTCCGGCCTTCACGACAATGGGAATCATGTCGTGGAGCGAGTCAGGACCGGACTCACCCTTGCTGATCTGCCCAACAGGGTGAGAGCAGGAGGACGTGGGGAAGATCGGAGAGGAGCAGAGATAGAGAGACATTGGCTGGTTTCAGCTACGCGTGGAGGCGCGGTGTGCGGCCGCAGCACTCGATCGAGAACTGCGCTCGTCGCGCGGACGGCTGGCTGCCTTGGAGTGTTGGGTGCGTGGCGGGATAGTAGTGTGTCTAGTATGTCTAGTGTGTATGGTAGTATAGTAGTGGTATAGTAGTGTCGTGGAGGACTTGTGATGTTTTGAAGGTGCGCGGTCGACGTTCGACGATCGTGTTTCAAGGACTGAGTGAGACGGTGGAGGGCACGCAGCGCATGTACATCGACCCGCGTGCCAAGCAGCTCGCTGTCTCCGTGAGTCTCACCCACCTCGCTTTTCTGAAGACTTGTCATTCCACGACGTGCAATGGGAAAAGACAGACTTACGAATGCTGCATTGCAACATTATCGATCGTTTATGGATCGAAGTTGCGTGGCAGAGGGTCCGACCCTTTTGCCTTCCGTTGGCGTTCAGTCATTTCGTGTTGCAGAAGTGGCCGATCGCGACGCGAGTACTTCTGGCTTTCGATGGCAAAGACGGCTTGCAGTCTGTCGATGACATCTACAACGCTTGCCGCGTCTCCCACGTGGTCGATAGCAGGTACGTCTAAATGTACTTTGCTGCTAACTGTCTTTGGGATTTCGGTATGTGCGTTTTACACGTGTATTTATAGGCGCGCATTCGAGAGAAGTTCTTATACGCTGGAGCACATTGCCGGTCTCTTCGCGGTGTCGGTGGACAAGGACGCGGGAGTGGCCGAGCAGCCGGAGGCAGAGAGCAAACGCAGTTGGGCGCGTGGCACCAGCTACTTTTCCTACTATATCGACGAGAGGGCGCAGGTGTGTTTGTTCGTAGTATTTCTTTTCCTTCTTTTTTCCTCTTTCCCTGCCCTTCTCCCCCTTCCCCGCTCTATAACTGTTTTCGATTGCAGATCTGTCTGTACGTGGAGGGGGATGTCGTCGGCCCCGCCTCATCCACGTCTTCTTCGGCCTCGGAGATGAGTGTGGTGTCGGTCACCAACGAGTCCGCAGCTGCTGACGACGACGTGATGTGAGTGTGAAAGTGCAGATTCTAGGCGGGGGAAAAAGTTGCATCAGCAGAGGTCATGGCGATTGTACCGGATGAGTGACTGTATGAGTGACTGTTCATGGTGATGTGATGATGTCTACATGATTACGATTGAATTTGCAGGTTGGAGTGATTGGCGGGAGGACGAGCACGCCCCGATCGGAGTTAGAAGGAGGAGGAGGCTACATCCGTCTCAGCAGAGGGACTAGGGTCAGTCTATCTTCTCAATCTCTTTGTATGATCTATATGTTATTTGTCATTGTTACGGTCGTTCTCTTTTGTTTCACACCTACTCGTCACCCAGATGCATGTATATGGATAAATTTAGTTTATATGTTGTTGTATTGTTGATTGCCGAATCTATGGCTTTGCAATTGCAATGCCGCCTCAGATCGAAGGTTATCTTTATGTCATTATCACTGTGAATATGCGCTTATTGTGCCGCGTAATTCGTACGCTCGACAGACATATCATGCATCTCATTCGCGAGATGCTAGTATCATGTCTGGACGCGGCAAGGGAGACAAAGGACTCGGAAAGGGAGGCGCCAAGCGTCACCGCAAGGTGCTGCGCGACAACATCCAGGGCATCACCAAGCCTGCCATCCGCCGTCTGGCTCGCCGTGGAGGATTGAAGCGCATATCCGGACTCATTTACGAGGAGACCCGCGGTGTCCCCAAGGTGTTCCTCGAGAACGTGATCCGTGACGCCGTCACCTACGGCGAGCACGCCAAGAGGAAGACGGTCACTGCCATGGACGTCGTCTACGCCCTCAAGCGCCAGGGCCGCACCCTCTACGGATTCGGCGGATAAGTCGTCCTATCTCAATCAGATCACCACCAAAATCCCTCTTTACCAACCCAACAGCCTTCTTTAGGGCTACCTATATGTGAAACAAACTATTGCATATTTTGATTCAAGGGTATACATATTGTCAGAGAGGGAGATAGAAAGAAAGAAAACCGAGAGAGAGAGAGGGAGAGGGAGAGGGAGAGAGAGAGAGGGAGGGAGAGGGAGAGAGAGAGAGAGAGAGGGGGGGGGGGAGGGAGAGAGAGGGTTGCCCAGTGTGTTGTACTTCTTGTTGTCTTCCTCATTGGCTGTCTTTGTAGCGTCTTCGTCTCATGTTCCATTCCATCACAGAAGCCATACCATTCACAGCCAGCAGGTCATCCAGCACATCACAGGTATACACATTGACAGAAACGGGAGAGAGAGAGAGAGAGAGAGACAGAAAGAGAGGGAGAGGGAGAGAGAAGGAGAGAGAGACTTGCCCAGTGGGTTCTACTTCTTGTTGTCTTCCTCTGTTGGCTGTCTTTGTAGCGTCTTCGTCTCATGTTCAATTCCATCACAGAAGCCATACCATTCACAGCCAGCAGGTCCTCCAACACATCACGGGTATACACATTTACAGAAAGGGAGAGAGAGAGAGACAGAGAGAGAGAGAATGAGAGAGTAAGAGAGAGAAGGAGAGAGAGACTTGCCCAGTGGGTTCTACTTCTTGTTGTCTTCCTCAGTTGGCTGTCTTTGTAGCGTCTTCGTCTCATGTTCAATTCCATCACAGAAGCCATACCATTCACAGCCAGCAGGTCATTCAACACATCACGGGTATACACATTGACAGAATAGGAGAGGGAGAGAGAGAGAGAGAGAGAAAGAGGGGGAGACAGAGGGAGGAAGAGACACTTGCCCAGTGGGTTCTACTTCTTGTTGTCTTCTTCAGTCGGATGTCTTTGTAGCGTCTTCGTCTCCTGTTCATTCCATCACAGAAGCCATACCATCCACAACCAGCAGACCACCCAACACATCACGGGTATACACATTGACAGAATAGGAGAGGGAGAGAGAGAGAGAGAGAGAAAGAGGAGGGAGACAGAGGGAGGAAGAGACACTTGACCAGTGGGTTCTACTTCTTGTTGTCTTCCTCAGTCGGATGTCTTTGTAGCGTCTTCGTCTCCTGTTCATTCCATCACAGAAGCCATACCATCCACAGCCAGCAGACCATCCAACACATCACGGGTATACACATTGACAGAAAAGGAGAGGGAGAGAGAGGGAGAGAGGAAGAGAGAGAGAGAGACAGAGAAGGGTGGAGAGAGAAAGAGCCTATGATTGCGCTCTAGGCATTAGCATTAGCGCGCGACACGGTGCGGATACGCTACGACAGAGAGCGGCGACCGAAATGACGAGCCGTGCCGCTGGCCACCACAGTGGACCAGACAAACACCCTACCCTCCTATCTGACCTATCTGGCTTCTAGTGATGGATTGTGATCGGCGGTGTCGGGAATTCCATTGCGCTCTGTCCTAGGCGGTAAAGGTTTTCAACCTGCAATCGCCGAGACAGGTGGGGTCGGAGACAAGAGGGAGTCACCGAGTAGGGTTGGTAAGAGGGGAGAGTGGGATGATGGATTGGTGGTAGAACCCTATAGGGGATTATCTTTTAAAAGTACTTCCGTAAAAAGTGTTGTTTGTGTTAACCTGATTCAAGAAAAGCGCATGCATATATTATTAATTTTCGAAAAATCAAATCGTAAACACCTGAACATGAAAACTAACACAAACTTGCTCTTTCAAACGAATATAGAATAGTTACACGTAACATTCAGAATAATACGATTGTTTTGTTTATTTAGTGTTTTTTGCGGTTTATTATTTATGGTTTATCAGTAAAATAAAATGTTATTCGTGATGTTGTTTGACTCAATGTTTCAGGTATAAAAATGTCAAAAAAACAAAACATGGAATTATTCAACATTAATTATTCAAAAATTATTCAACGTTTTGAAAGAGCAAGTTTGTGTTAGTTTTCATGTTCAGGTGTTTACGATTTGATTTTTCGAAAATTAATAATATATGCATGCGCTTTTCTTGAATCAGGTTAACACAAACAACACTTTTTACGGAAGTACTTTTAAAAGATAATATATGTCCTTTTGTTGAATTTCATAGAAATTTTCTCTCTCGTCTTCATACATGTAACATGTTCTTCTCTCATTATTTCATCAATTTCATTTCAAATTTATTCGATATTTTCTCGTTCTCTCGTTCTCTCCTCCCATTCCTTCCCTCCTTCTCTCCTTCTCCCCTTCTCTCCTCCTCTCCTCCCATTCCTTCCCTCCTTCCTTCCTTCCCTCCTTCTTTCCTTCTCTCTTTCTCTCGTTCTCTCTTTCTCTCGTTCTCTCTTTCTCTCGTTCTCTCGTTATCCCTTTCTCTCTTTCTCTCGTTCTCTAGTTCTCTCGTTCTCTCGTTCTCTCTTTCTCCCTTTCTCTCTTTTCTCTCTTTCTCTCGTTCTCTCTTTTCTCTCTTTTCTCTCTTTCTCTCGTTCTCTCTTTCTCTCGTTCTCTCGTTCTCTCGTTCTCTCGTTCTCTCGTTCTCTCCGTCTCTCCGTCTCTCCTTCTCTCCTTCCCCCCTTCCCCCCTTCTCCCTTTCTCTCTTTCTCTCGTTCTCTCGTTCTCTCGTTATCTAGTTCTCTCGTTATTTCGTTTTCTCTTTCTCTCGTTCTCTCGTTCTCTCGTTCTCTCGTTCTCTCGTTCTCTCGTTCTCGCGTGTCTCCTTCTCTTCTTCTCTCCTTCCCTCCTTCCCTCCTTCTCCCTTTCTCTTTTTCTCTAGTTCTCCAGTTCTCTCTTTCTCTCGTTCTCTCTTTCTCTCTTTCTCTCTTTCTCTCGTTCTCTCGTTCTCTCGTTCTCTCGTTTCTCGTTCTCTCGTTCTCTCGTTTTCTCCGTCTCTCCGTCTCTCCTTCTCTTCTTCCCTCCTTCCCTCCTACCACCCTCCTTCTCTCTTTCTCTCGTTCTCTCGTTCTCTAGTTATATCGTTCTCTCTTTCTTTCGTTCTCTCTTTCTCTTGTTCTCTCTTTCTCTCGTTTTCTCGTTCTCCCGTTCTCTCGTTCTCTCGTTCTCTCTTTATCTCGTTCTCTCTTTCTATCCTTCTCTCGTTCTCTCGTTCTCTCGTTCTCTCGTTCTCTCGTTCTCTCCGTCTCTCCTTCTCTTCTTCCCTCCTTCTCTCCTTCTCTCTTTCTCTCTTTCTCTCGTTCTCTATTTCTCTCGTTATATCGTTATATCGTTCTCTCTTTTTCTCGTTCTCTCGTGCTCTCGTTCTCTCGTTCTCTCGTTGTCTCGTTGTCTCGTTGTCTCGTTGTCTCGTTCTCTCGTTGTCTCGTTCTCTCCTTCTTTCCTTCCCTCCTTCCCGCCTTCTCACTTTCTCTCTTTCTCTCGTTCTCTAGTTCTCTCGTTATATCGTTCTCTCTTTCACTCGTTTTCTCTTTCTATCGGTTTCTCTTTCTCTCGTTCTCTCATTATCTCTTTCTCTCTTTCTCTCTTTCTCTCTTTCTCTCTTTCTCTCTTTCTCTCTTTCTCTCTTTCTCTCTTTCTCTCTTTCTCTCTTTCTCTCTTTCTCTCTTTCTCTCTTTCTCTCTTTCTCTTTTTTCTCTAGTTCTCTCCTTCTCTCCTTCTCTTCTTCTCTCCATCCCTCCTTCCCTCCTTCTCCCTTTCTCTCTTTCTCTCGTTCTCTAGCTCTCTCGTTATATCGTTCTCTCTTTCTCTCGTTTTCTCTTTCTCTCGTTTACTCGTTTTCTCGTTCTCTCTTTCTCTCTTTCTCTCCTTCCCTCCTTCCCTCCTCCTCCCATTCTCTCTTTCTCTCGTTCTCTAATTCTCTCGTTATATCGTTCTCGCTTTCTCTCGTTCTCTCTTTATCTCTTTCTCTCTTTCTTTCGTTCTCTAGTTCTCTCGTTCTCTCTTTCTATCCTTCTCTTCTTCTCTCCATCCCTCCTTCCCTCCTTCTCCCTTTCTCTCTTTCTCTCGTTCTCTAGCTCTCTCGTTCTCTTTTTATATCTTTCTCTCTTTCTCTGGTTCTCTCGTTCTCTCGTTCTCTCTTTCTATCCTTCTCTCGTTCTCTCGTTCTCTCCGTCTCTCCTTCCCTCCTTCCCTCCTCTCTTTTTCTCCTTTTCTCTCGTTATATCGTTCTCTCGTTCTCTCGTTCTCTCGTTCTCTCGTTCTCTCGTTCTCTCGTTCTCTCGTTCTCTCGTTCTCTCGTTCTCTCTTTCTCTCTCCCCTTACTAAATTCCTACTGATCGCAGCCACCAAAGTACATCTGTCTCTCTCCAAACAGCGTGCTCTCTCGCGTGCTCTCGCGCTCGCCCGCCAGCAGAGGGCTAGCTATCAGCTAGCGTGACTGGAAACGAAAATTCTGGCGCGAGCCTTATTTTAACCCAAGAGAGAGGGCGCTGCGCGCCCTCTCTAATGACCTCAGGGCGGAAACGGGCTTGACCAAAGTCTGTTCGTGGCTGTCCTATCTGGCTCCTAGTGATGGCTTGTGATCGGCGGTGTCGGGAATTCCATTGCGCTCTGTTCTAGGCGGTAAAGGTTTTCAACCTGCAATCGCCGAGACAGGTGGGGTCGGAGACAAGAGGGAGTCACCGAGTAGGGTTGGGGAGAGGGGAGAGTGGGATGATGGATTGGTGGTAGAACCCTATAGGGGATGACCTCAGGGCGGAAACGGGCTTGACCAAAGTCTGTTCGTGGCTGTCCTATCTGGCTCCTAGTGATGGCTTGTGATCGGCGGTGTCGGGAATTCCATTGCGCTCTGTCCTAGGCGGTAAAGGTTTTCAACCTGCAATCGCCGAGACAGGTGGGGTCGGAGACAAGAAGGAGTCACCGAGTAGGGTTGGGGAGAGGGGAGAGTGGGATGATGGATTGGTGGTAGAACCCTATAGGGGATGACCTCAGGGCGGAAACGGGCTTGACCAAAGTCTGTTCGTGGCTGTCCTATCTGGCTTCTAGTGATGGATTGTGATCGGCGGTGTCAGGAATTCCATTGCGCTCTGTCCTAGGCGGTAAAGGTTTTCAACCTGCAATCGCCGAGACAGGTGGGGTCGGAGACAAGAGGGAGTCACCGAGTAGGGTTGGTGAGAGGGGAGAGTGGGATGATGGATTGGTGGTAGAACCCTATAGGGGATGACCTCAGGGCGGAAACGGGCTTGACCAAAGTCTGTTCGTGGTTGTCCTATCTGGCTCCTAGTGATGGCTTGTGATCGGCGGTGTCGGGAATTCCATTGCGCTCTGTCCTAGGCGGTAAAGGTTTTCAACCTGCAATCGCCGAGACAGGTGGGGTTGGAGACAAGAGGGAGTCACCGAGTAGGGTTGGGGAGAGGGGAGAGTGGGATGATGGATTGGTGGTAGAACCCTATAGGGGATGACCTCAGGGCGGAAACGGGCTTGACCAAAGTCTGTTCGTGGCTGTCCTATCTGGCTTCTAGTGATGGATTGTGATCGGCGGTGTCAGGAATTCCATTGCGCTCTGTCCTAGGCGGTAAAGGTTTTCAACCTGCAATCGCCGAGACAGGTGGGGTCGGAGACAAGAGGGAGTCACCGAGTAGGGTTGGTGAGAGGGGAGAGTGGGATGATGGATTGGTGGTAGAACCCTATAGGGGATGACCTCAGGGCGGAAACGGGCTTGACCAAAGTCTGTTCGTGGTTGTCCTATCTGGCTCCTAGTGATGGCTTGTGATCGGCGGTGTCGGGAATTCCATTGCGCTCTGTCCTAGGCGGTAAAGGTTTTCAACCTGCAATCGCCGAGACAGGTGGGGTCGGAGACAAGAGGGAGTCACCGAGTAGGGTTGGGGAGAGGGGAGAGTGGGATGATGGATTGGTGGTAGAACCCTATAGGATGATGGATTGGTGGTAGAACCCCCTATATAGCGACCTCAGGGCGAAAACGGGCTTGACCAAAGTCTGTTCGTGGCTGTCCTATCTGGCTCCTAGTGATGGCTTGTGATCGGCGGTGTCGGGAATTCCATTGCGCTCTGTCCTAGGCGGTAAAGGTTTTCAACCTGCAATCGCCGAGACAGGTGGGGTCGGAGACAAGAGGGAGTCACCGAGTAGGGTTGGGGAGAGGGGAGAGTGGGATGATGGATTGGTGGTAGAACCCTATAGGGGATGACCTCAGGGCGGAAACGGGCTTGACCAAAGTCTGTTCGTGGCTGTCCTATCTGGCTCCTAGTGATGGCTTGTGATCGGCGGTGTCGGGAATTCCATTGCGCTCTGTCCTAGGCGGTAAAGGTTTTCAACCTGCAATCGCCGAGACAGGTGGGGTCGGAGACAAGAGGCAGTCACCTAGTTGGGAGGCGGTAGTGGGTGGGAGGAGGCAGGGCGAGTGGCATGATGTATATAAACCAGTTTCACATCTGCATTTTCAGAAGCGACTCGTCTGTCGGACCATTATCGAGGATTGCATGAAGATTCGATTGTCGTATCTGCACCTATATCTACACTTCCAAGCCCACTCCATTCTACTGATTGATCGATATTTGATCGAGTATCAATCGAAAACTGATTGATTATCGATCGATATTTGATTGATTATCGACATATGACTATGTTTTGTCCGTAATATTTTCAGTTTTCTCTGCGCACCCAGAAAGACCCAGAACAAGTGTTGATATGGGTCTTCGCATCAGTTGATTATTGATTGATCGAGACAAAATCGAGAAAACGACCGCATGAAGACTGCATTCTTCGGAATGCGCTCTAGGATTCTATACCGAAAAGCATTATCGATCGATTATCGATTAGCCTCTCATCGGATTCCCACTCTGATTTCTGGTCATTAGATGTGTTATTGTGGATGTGGCATCGAAATAGGAGCATCTATGGCCAAGTTGCAAATTGAATGGCGGACACATGCCATCTTCTCTGATGCAAGGCGCACTCCGCGCAGTCGAATCAGTCGATTCTCAAAAGGGTTTATTCCCATTGATCCACACTACAGTGTCTGCATGGCAAGTACAGTTGTCAGTTGAAAGTGCGTTTCACGTTCCAGCACTCGTATACGCACATGTTGCCTACCATACGCTCTCTGTCTTTGCGCGTGGCGGCTACAGTATACCCTCACCCTAGTAGAGCAGCGTCGCAAATCAGTTTCACTCTTTTCACGAGAGACATTAGCGTGGTTAGAGAAAGATCGAAGTTCATAGAATTATGTTTGCATTTGACTTTGCGCGAGTGCCGACATTGAACTCGCGAACCTCAGTTTGCTAGGCGAGAGCACTACCACTACGCCAGTTACGTATGATTACGGCTCTGTGAATGCGAGTGTGAGCGTGAGACGGGATGTCTGCTGTTTAACACACATTGACAGAGAGGGATAGAGAGGAAGAGGAAAGGGGAGAAGAAGAGAGAAAGAGGAAGCAGAGAGAGGGCGCGAGGGGTGAAAAAGACTTGCCCAGTGGGTTCTTATGTGGAGTATTGTGTTGGTTCGGTGTTCGCTTAGCCCATGTGTCGTGCTAGTTATGTGGTTGCCTAGCGTTTTGGTTAGTGCTGTGGGTTCGACTCCCACCGTGCAGTTGGGCTGAGGACACTGAACCGAACAATTGTATTCACCACGAATGAGTTCCTTTTTAGTTCGCCGGTTGAAAATGATTGATTTTTATCTTTTTACTTTTTAATAGGAGTATTGTGAACCAGGGGGAAACACATGTGTGACCATGAATCAACGAGTTACAACAGTATTAGTTAGCGTGGTGGAAAATAAGTTTCTTGTTTGTTTATCTGATGAGGTGACTGAAAAAGAGTGAACGAAACAGTGAACGGTCCGTGTTATTCTCCCGGGAGAGCTTGCCAAGCACGCCGTCTCTGACGACACCAAGGCCGTCACCAAGTACACTTCCTCCACGCATATTGAAGTAGTGCAAGGGAGGCAAAGGACTCGGAAAGGGAGGCGCCAAGCGTCACCGCACTATTTTTCAGTCACCTCGGATAAACAAACAAATAAACCTATTTTCAACCACGCCAGTGCTTCAAAAACGAGAGATGAAATGGCGCAAAAGTGTATGTTACGCGAGGGCGCCATAAATTGTGGAGGAACAAAATACCGACTTTCTTTCAGTGTTTTCTCACATTAAACTGTCTAATTCAAAACATAAATCATGAGGTTTGTTTGATTCTGTCTCTCTCCTATGAAAGAGAGAGAGACTTGCCCAGCGTGCAGAAAGAGAGAGACTTGCCCAGCGTGCTCTACTTTTTGTTGTCTCCCTCATCATTGGCTGTCTTTGAGTCTTCGTCTACTGTTCATTCCATCACAGAAGCCATACCATCCAACACATCACGGGTATACACATTGAGAGATGGGGAGAGAGGGAGAGAGAAAGAGAACGAAAAAGAGGGGGGAGACTTGACCTTGCCCCTGGGTTCTCCTTCTTGTTTTTAGTCGGCTGTAATTCATACCGCCACCTGATCGAGGTGAGCAGTAGTGGAGTTAAACGCGGCAGTGTGTGTATCATTATCTATTCTCCCCATCTCCCTCTTCTCCTATCACTCCCTCTAGAACTGCTCCTTCTGCACCCACCATATCTCTGTCTCTGTTCCCACACACACATCGCGTCCCTTATTTCGTCTTTTTTTTCTCCTGTCGCTCTTCCCCTGTTGCTCCTCCGTTGCATGCGCACGATTCCACGATTGCTAGTTGTTGCTTTCCGTCATCTTGGTTCTTCTATATAAGCATTACCATGGCATTTGTGCGTCCTCTTACTGCATAAAGTCCTCTCCAATTCTCCAGGAGCACAATTCAATTTGCGCGCAACCACTTTGCATAGGCTGTGACATATATTTTTTTATATATAAAGTCTGCGTCTTGTCTAATAATCAGCGCATCGATCACTGATCACTTCAGTACATTCCGAATTGCGCTGCTTGTGCGCGACCGGTGCATAGACGGCCATGGCGCGTGAATGGTGCGGGGGAAATTTGATCTGGAAAAATGGCGGGAACTTTTACTCACAACACATAATCACATAAATCATATATAGTCTCATACATAAATCACAGATAACAGTTGCATGTAGTAACTCATACTGCCACCTGGTCAAGGTGGGCAGCAGAGGAGTTAAACTCGAGACCCTAATGAACATTTGTGTGACCCAAGCGAAATGCTGTTCTAATATGCAAATATGGAAAGCACTGTATCTTCAGGGTTTTAACCTATGCAGTTAGATAGCATTCGATTAGCTGATTTCAGACATACTTTGTTTACAGCTGAAGATACTGTGCTAACACCCGAAAAGTTACTAAATGTGATCGATGACGTCATCATTCTCTCTGATCTCGCCGCCCTCCGACTTTTGCCAAACATGTCCGACTTTTGCCAAACATGTAGGAGTTTCGGAAACTCAGGCCTGACTTTCGCGGCCAAGCTTCCACATTTTCAGCGAAACCTCCACATTCTAAACGCGAAACTTTGACATTTTTAGCAGTTTTTTGCACCTTAAGAGTGGGAGTGAGAAGGCGCACGTGCAGCTCGCGTGTGGAAGAGGGCACGTCAGCGAACGCTGGAGTGGCGTGATACCATCAGAGAGTGTTGTTGAGTACACGCAAAGTTTCCGTATGCGCAGCATACGTCACAATCTCACAATGTCATACTTCACACGGCTTAGTGGTTTGGTGATCTAGAAGAGTACTATTTTTTTCCATAGC
>CAWZYM010000209.1:1175000-1220000 GCA_963966185.1 Rhabditoides inermis | reverse complement strand
TTGACAGTAATATTTGTTAATCGAGAGAATAGGGCAAAGTAAACCGGTGGAGGCGCCTGGGAAAGGGGGCGGGGCTTATCGGAGAGAAATTCTGCGGGTGGGGCGCGGGTGAGGTGCGGTTGATCTGCGGGTGGGGTGCGGGTGGGGCGCGGGTGAGCTGCGGGTGGGGTGCAGGTGGGGCGCGGGCCGTCTACTAGTCGTCAGCCACCCGCATCCCACCCGCGCCCCACCCGCGCCCCACCCGCACGCTGTAGTCATTGAGGGGGCGGGGTTAGGAGTCTGAGGGGCGGGGCCAGAGTGGGGAACCGCGACGCGAGCCGCGACGCCCCCCCCCCGGAATGGCGTGGGTGGTATGGATAGATGTCGAAATATTCATGTTCGCCTATGAGACAATGGGCCATAATGCAAGACAGAAGAAACATAATTAGGGAAAACTATATATTTTTGGAATGCGCATTTCACGAGGAATTCGTTGGTGATACAATCATGTTAAAATAAGAAAGCAACAAATACTTCCCCATTACTGGCGTGAATGTTTACTGTTCTTGATCGTTTATTGTTATTCTTTTTTAAGGAATATTGCATGTAGTCAATGTGTTTTTGTTTTGTAACAACGACCTCGTGACTAGTCCAATTAGGCGTATCAATCAGTCGCTTGAGGTATGGTTGTGCAGTCGATGTCGCCAGAATACCGTAGGCTATCTACTGGCTGGTCTCGTCAGAACACCGTAGGCTATGTACTGTAATTGTATGCTACTCACTAACTCACTATCAACCACTGACCCCGATATGAGTTCCTGTATAAATACGTGATTCGAACACACATGCATTACTCAACATGTCACTCATCTTCGATACCTCCCAACCCGACGAGCTTACCCCTTCGAGAAGGCCGCCGCACGAGCTATCGTGAACGTCTTCGGTCCCGATGTCAAGGTCGGTCGGTCACTTTGCCGAAAGCATGTTGCCTACAGTATCTCATTATCTCCCTTTCAGTTGTACGGATGCGTCTTCCACTTCGCACAAGCCGTCAACCGCAAGGCCAGCCACATGTTCAAGATCGCCGCCGACTGCGACCCGGAGGTGAAGAGGTGGATTGAACGCGTCCGCGCTTCTGTCTTCATTTCCCGCGAAGAACTGACTACTCATGATGTGTTCGCCAAGCCCCTCGCCGCTTCTCATCCTCTGTATAAGACTGGCGAACAGTTCTCTACTTACCTCTCTGATACGTATGTCTCTCGGGGTCTGTTCCCTCGTATGCTCTCTCACTTGGATAACCACCGTCACCGTACCAACAACATGTGTGAGGGCTACAACATCCGTCTCAAGAATGCAATTCACTCCAAGCATCCCAATCTCACTACCGCCCTTCAATTCTTCCAAACCGAGTCCGTAATCTGTGGTGCTGAGGCACAGCAGTTGAACGAGAAGAAAAAGACCCCTCCCAACAATCTCACTCTCCAACGCATTGTTCGACTTAGTCATATTGCCCGCCTGCAGAGGCATCATATGCTTCGTGCTTCCCTCCCCGGTGGCTGCACTCGTTTTTTGGTATCACTATTCCATGAAGCGTTATATAGTGTGTTCTTATCGCTTCTTATCAGTTACTTCGTAGGTTACCGTGGCACCTTTCAAGTGACGCGAAGTTATCAAGTGACGCCAACGCGGATTTTGCTGACTTTAGAGTGACAAAGTCCGAGCTATCATGAAATCATGTTCAGTGTCAAGGCAATCATTGATGTGAGCAATTGTCTCTAGAAAACAGTAAGCAATTCGCTGAAGAAAGCGATCCAATGAAAAAGCCTTCATGATGCATTTTATGAGGATTGTAATAGATCGAAGGCACGAGCAGTATGGATTGTTATTACCTCTGTTTGTGGTTTTCTTCGTAGCATTGGATGTCATTGTCTTGAGAGAACCACAGAAGCACGCCGCGAAGTGTGCACTTCCGTCCTTCGTCCATACCACTCTGGCGCTCGAGACTGCAAGTTCAGTCTTTCATTTTTGCGACGGTCTCGGCAGCTTGCATGGATGACGTTGTAGACGCGAGTATATCTCATCGACTGTTCTGTACCGAGCCCGGATGGAGCGGCTTGGGTCCGGAGTAGTAGAAAAATGGCAAGGCACGGGTCCAGATACTTCGAAAAATACAGAAAAACTGAAAAACAATGCAGAAAGTGTTGAAAGTTTTTTGGGTGTTGGGTAGTTTGACATTTTGGAAAGACTGGCTGTTTTTACTCGAAACATATGCAATACGCAAACCGAGACATATGATATGTCCTGGAAGTTATTTTTTTAACATCATCTAGCTTTCGAGATTAACGAGCGTTTTCTGTCAGTTCACGAGTTACCGTAGCGTTTGACGTTTTTCGTGTTTTGCTTCACAACTTGTGCCTCCCACCCTTCATTATTTTCTTATTTCTCGCTATTATTACCGACACGCTGGCCTGCTGACTCATGGGTGCGCGAGATCGCTCATAACTTCTTTCGGAGAAAACATACAAAGATGCCATGAATTAGTGATCTGGCCTACGGAACCGTGTGAATCTAACTAACATGAAGTGGTTGAGTTCACATTGCTGCTAACATGATTTTTTTTAGATATCGCTTCTTGAAAATTCTGGCGCGAGCCTAAGCCAAAAGAGAGAGCGCTGCGAGCCCTCTCTAACAAACCTGAGAAGTAATACATAGTATCTTGATAAGTATATAAGTATAATCTCAATGCTTTTCGACAATCAAATGTAATCCTTCTCAGTACAGTACAACCAGTGCAAATTTAAACGCTCCTTACATGTACCTTGACAGTGAAGTCTGGTGTCTTTATCAGCTTCGTCTTTGCCGTTCAATTAAAGTCAGCAATATCCGCGTTCGCGTCACTTCATTACATCGTGTCACTTGAAAGATTCCGTGCGGTGCCACGGTAACTCACGAATCAACTGATAAAAGCGATAAGACCGCACTATATAACGCTTCACGGGAAAATAAGACCAAGTTATGGCAACGTTTGCCTTCTGATCCTCACATTTGGACTTTCTTTCGCTGTGTTATTTTTTCATTTTTTACATTGTAGGGATGAGGACTGCTGTGATTCTCGCGGCCGTAGTGGCCGTGATATACGCCAAGGTGTTCACGATGGAGACCCAGAACGCTGGATCGGTGCGCGCTCGCATGATCCGCGAGGGCACGTACCACGACTTCCTCATCAAACAGCATATGCTCCGCTCCCAGCTCAACAAGGGATCCCACCCCTTCCTCGACTACTTCGATGACTTTTACCTCGGAAACATCACTCTCGGAACACCCGGTCAGTACGATCGCACACACACACGCACACGAGTTCACATGTTTCATAACATTTCATTTCAGCTCAGACCTTCACCATCGTTCTGGACACTGGATCATCCAACCTCTGGGTTATTGATGCATCTTGCAAGTCTCAGGCCTGCAAGGGATATCCCAACTCTGGATACGCCAAGCACCAGTTCGACACCACCAAGTCCTCTAGCTGGAAGAAGGACGGACAGTCATTCTCCATCCGGTATGGATCTGGATCGTGCGACGGATACCTCGGAACCGACACCCTCTCTTTCGGAGGACTCACCGTCGCCAACCAGAAGTTCGGAGTTGCTTCCGAGATCGCCGACGTGTTCGGGTACCAGCCCGTTGACGGAATCCTGGGACTCGGATGGCCCGCGCTCGCTGTCGACAACGTCACTCCTCCCATGCAGAACCTCATCTCCCAGCTTGATGCCCCTATCTTCACCGTCTGGCTCGACCGCAAGGTCCACCTCTCTCAGGTACGCAATACTTATTTGAATATTACAACTTAGACTTCCAATTCCAATTTCTTTTTAAGGGAGGAGTCGGAGATCTGATCACGTACGGAGCACTTGACAGCCAGAACTGCGACGCTCAGGTCAACTACGTTGCGCTCACGGCTGAGACGTACTGGCAGTTCCCGATCAACGGATTCAAGATCGGATCGTACTCCGAGAGCAAGAGGCAGCAGGTCATCTCCGACACGGGTACGTCCTGGATCGGAGCCCCCAACTCGGTGATCAGCAACATCGTCAAGCAGACCAAGGCCGAGTACGACTGGTCCACCGAGCTGTACACCGTCGACTGCAACGCCAAGCTTCCCGACCTCATCTTCACCATCGGAGGACAGACCTACAACGTGCCCTCGGTCGAGTACGTTCTTGACCTGCAGCTCGGAGGAGGCAAGTGCGCGCTGACCTTTTTCGGAATGGACGGAGGAGGCTTTGGACCCGCCTGGATCCTCGGAGACACCTTCATCCGCACCTACTGCCAGGTCTACGACATCGGAGCCAAGCGCATCGGTTTCGCCAAGGCTCACCACAACCTCTAAATCCACTTTTTCTCGACAGACTATATATACAAATGAAACAAAGCATTTCAATTTCGAGTATTGATAAGGACTGTCCTTGATTGTCGCAGTTTATAGATAGAGACAGCTCTGATAGGCTATTGCATTTCATTTCAACTGGAAACACTTCTGTATTTTTTGAGCAGGTTGCAGGTGAGACCAGGCCAAGATCTATAAGTCTATGCTCGCAATACATTGCGCGTTGTGGGGTAGATCAGAAGAATACGAATACGGAGAGTAAGCTCTCGGCAATAGCGCGCAAAACAAGCGAGACAGACGGTTATGGCACCGTTTCTAACTGCAAGCGAAGTAGATCGAAAACTATCTCTCTCGCTCTGGAGCAGACCATAGGAGCTTCAGGTTAGGATGCGCCATGCTATAGATCAGACAAGCTGTTCTCTGATGAACGAGTCTTTAGATTCCCTGCTCACAGGTTTTGTTTGGGGGGATTTGGCAATTAGGTAATCAGTGTCAAACACAGAGGCCCAGGAAGGAAACGCGCCACATGGGACGAGAAGCTGAAGGAGGATGTCGGGCCCACGCCTGCCGTGCGCGCCAAGGTCACCTCGAGAGACACTTCGTTCCGCAGAGCTTGGAACACTCGCAACGGGCAGTGGATGGACGCTGTTATGGACATGGCACAAGACCGCGTCAAGTGGTCAGAACTGGTTCACGCGATGCTCGCCGGCTAAGGGGCGACAATGCTCCAGATGATCTACGGCGAATCGGCCGAGGAGTGAGTGAGTGAGTGTCAAACACATATGAAAACATGAAAAGATATCGTACTTATTGTCTGTATTTCGTATATATGTTACATACTTATATGTTACATATACATATATGTCATGTCTTGTCGTTTGAATAAACTTCCAGCCATGATACACGGAATATGGTGAATGCACACGCACACAGCGAAATGATAATATACTAGACTCCGTAACTTTGTCGTAATTTACATGTGCTCCTTGATTCGAGATAAATATTCTGAAATTCTTTTTCTTCCGACTCACCTTGCACTTGTACCTCTTCACAGCCGGCTCCTCCTCCTCGTCCCCTTCCTCTTCCCACTCGCCGAATCGAGTGTCTCCTTCTGTCGCCGCCTTCCCGAAACACTCACACAACTTGAGCTCCAACTCACGCGACTGAAACATTCGGGTGACGGGGTGACTAAACCGGAAGAGAATCATGACAATGACAACAACATAGCAAGAGAGAGGATAGAAGGGAAGAGAGAGATATAGATAGAGAGGGGGGGGGTAGTGGAAGAGGGAAAGAGAGCAGAGAAGAGAATGAGTGATTGGTTGAGTAGTCCACCTGGCTGTCCGTCCACTCGTCGACCGGCGTGACATTCTCGTCACCATTGTGCTGCGTCATCATGTGCATCTTCACATCGAACGCGTCTGATCATCATCATTTTTGAATGAATTCGTGATACACAGTAAATTATTTACAATGGACAAAACACATGCGGCGTGCTAAAACACTACCAGTGTCATATTGCGCCTCCGAGTGTTATCGCGCTCGCCTCACTACTGCTATGATTGAATTGATGTGTATGTCCGTGTTTCTGTCAGTTTCAGATCGGTTCACTCACCCCCGTGTCGGTAGTGGCAGTCGTCGACGGGACAGCTGAACCTCTGTCCGAGATGGTCGAGGTGGCTGGCCGCGTGTCGCTCCGCATTCCCCGCTGGCACACGCGCCGAGCACACCTGCACGGCCAACTCAGTGCCCGAGTACTATTCCATTGTTCAAAATGGGTGCATGTAATAAGCACTTATGAATAAACTATTAAAGGAAAACTACACATCCACAAGAACCGTTCAGGTGAACACTACGGGAACTATATATAGCTAAACAAACAGGTGAAAAAGGTTTGTACAACCAACTTGACAAAGTAGCTGCTTGGTCTCTCCGCGGCCGCGCTGCGCGGTGCGCTTCCTTCTCTCACGCGCCGCGTCGGCACTGCGCCGCTGTCGCGCCTGCTCCTCATTCACCTAAAAAGTGACGTCACTCAACTGAATAAATATCAACACGAAACCATCACTACCTACGAATTAATTAATAGCGCTAATAAAAAAGCTGCGCTTCGCATGGAGCAGCTCATGTTGCGGCATCAGAAAAAGCAGAGCGCAGAGGCCCTCTGCCAGAGGGGGTGAAAAGCTGCGCGGGCGACTGACACGTGCAGCCTCCAATTCCCCGACAGTCATAGAGTGCAGCTGAGTGCGGTGCGGGGTGACTCGCTCGGGGTCGGTTGGGCCGGGTGGTCCGAATGGGGTTGGGGAGAGAGACGCCTGCAAGATAAATGGAATCTATGAAACGTTACCAGGGTTATTACGATAACCGAAGTTCACAAATGTTTGCAGTTCTCACCATGGACATGTTGTTGTCGGCGTCAGTGAAGCCGACGTCGCAGCACTGTTGCGGCTCAATCGGCGGCTCGGTTGAAGGAGGACCAGGAGGAGGAAGGTCAAACGGCTGGAACGTGTCTCACGCTCTTTATTTATATCCAACCTTCAAGTCGAGAACAGGTGTGGTTGAGGGCGAGGGCGGCGTCGGCGCGGGTTCATAGCCGAACGAGACCGTCGATTGCGTCGGCGGAAGCGTGAACTGAAAGAATCACGGCGATTCACGACGTTGGATTCGATATAAATCTCAATCTCAATATTGCATATATTCGAGATGAATATGTAAAATTTGATCCGTGAAGTATATACCTGAGTGTCGTATGAATTGTCCATCGTCGAGTTCATGTTGAAACTGAAATCACCAGGGATTGGAAAACGTCGTACGGGTTGGCGACACCTACACCAACCTCCAGTCAGACACCATCTGTTTGCACCGCCGATTCCACACGGTTAACGGCGGCTCGGCTCGCGCATTCCGGACACGCTCTGAAGCTTCTTCAAGTGGCGGTTAGTTTTTTCGAAGCACTCCAAATGCCTTCGAAATACTTCGGAAATGCCTTTTTTGAATCGCCCCCAGAACACTGCCGAATTTCCTTCGAAACACTCTCGAATGGCTTTAGAAGAGACTGGCCGTAGCTACATTTCGGTATCCTAACAGAATGAACCGACCTGACTGCATCACCGCCGCGACAGGTGCACTTCTTGGCCTCGATGGCGGCCTCGCCATAGAGGAGGTCGTTGGTGAAGATCTGCGATGTGATGCCACCGTGTTCACAGAAGAACTAGAAATTGGAGTTGCAAAAATTAACAGTTATAAATACCTTGAGAATGTCGGCGCGAAATTTGAAGTCGTTGGGATCAGCAATTTGTGCGATGAAGTAGGTCGGCCTCGCCTTGCCAGCTGATGGCTCACCCGGATGAGACGACATCTACAATATACAATATAACGTAAGAAAAACATACAAACTAATCAGTTCAAATAAAATACAGACAGAGAAAAATATTCAAAGAAACACAATCATTATCCCTGTGTGAACCAATGAAAAAGATGGAGAGTGCTGAGAGAAGACGAGAAATGCGAGAGCAGAGTATGCAAAACGAAATAGAGTTGTGCGCACAATTATGTTCGATTAGTCAATAATTTCATTTTTATTTGATTTTGTCATTTATTTGTCTATTCCGATCACGCAGATATTGATATATTTGAAGATGGCATCGTCGCCGGGTACGCCTCTGTATTTTGTGGCGCAAATCGACGATCCCACAGACATCACTTTGCGCACAGACATAATCAAGGTAAATTTTGTATTTTACTGTTTATGATCAGAACAAAATCTTCATAAGTAATTTTAGTTCTTCGGCGAGCGTGGCGGGACATCGCTGCAGACCTTCACCTCCGATGTGCTCTACGGAAACGAAGCCAAACAGGCGATGCAGTTGGAAGCGAGGTGAATACAAGATAAAACAAGATAATAGTTTCCGGTATTAATTATAAACATTAGGTCACACATGTCCCTCTTCAACAACCCGTCTGCTTCCCGCTTCTCCTCTAAAGGAATCTTCAATATTGCCTCGCCCAGCACATCTTCGAGGGGAATCTTCTCCGACGCGGTAGGAGTAGCGTTCATGTCCTTCCGGCTTCCGGTAGATGCAACTTTACATACGTGTTACCTTGTTCAGAACCAGAACTCTCAGCTGCAGATAGAGTTTCTTGAGGAAATCGACAACGGAAGGGCCGGCGAGCTTGAGAAGTCGGCGGTGAGGATTTTGATATATACTGGATCCCGGCAGAAACACCCGATTTGTGTTAGTATATTACGTTTTCGAAATAGGAAGAGGGGGGTGGCTAGCGCAGTGGATGTGCGCGCAGCTATCAAGCGGAAGGTCCCGGGTTCAATCCTCTCGGCGGCCAATGATGTACCGCTAGTCACGGTGGAGTGACGACCACCCTCACAACTTTCGTGAGCCTCTAGTCAGAAGTCTGTGACGTCATCTGATCCAAATTCATTGCATTCATCGATGGACCCCTTGTAAGCAGCTAGCGACTTGTACTCGAGAGCCTTAGGTCAGTCCCCTTATTGGCTAGGTCGACGGTTGTATAACTTGAATCTGCTGATAAACAAACTTTAACTTTAAGAGGCTCTGTTCATAATATGGATGAAATTCGTATACATACAATCGCAGACGTCGATGCCTACTCTGGCTCGCGAGGTGACTCGCGGTGGGAGGGTACGCGGCCGCGGCAGTCATGGCGGACGCCGAGGAAGAGCCACGCAGCGCGGCAGCCAACCGAAACCGAAACCCGCGCCCTCGCTCAAGCAGCACGTGACACCAGTCGGCTGTGCGGTGAGTTCAATTCATTTTTGACGCTTTCATCTGATTTGTGTGCACAACACGCGAAATGAAACTGTTCAGAAGTGTGATTACGTGTTCCCCTCCAAGCCGGTGTCGAAGCTGCGCCACCACGCCGCCACTCACTTCCCCCACACCTCGCCATTCTACGCCTGCTCCGTCTGCTCCCTCACTTTCTTCGACGCCGTCGGTCAGTGCTGTGTATCGATTTGCGGAGTCGATATTGATTTATCGATTTTTTCAAGATCGCAAAGCTGTGGAGGAGCACGTGAAGGGCCTGCACGCTGCACACTGTTCACGGTAAGTCATTGTCATGAAAATTAAAATTTCTATTCATCTACTTTTCTATTACCAATTAGGAGTTAACTTCTACGATGATTGCAGACGCACCTCCGTCGCATGCACACCTACAGCTCGGCAGACGACAACCCATCATGGTCCGAGTACAACAGGTGACACATTTATTAGTATTTTGGAAAATTGTGTGATCACTTCAGAGAACGTCCCTTTCCCGAGGTCACATTTCTCACTAAACGCCGGGCCCTCCGGTTCTTCGATGGCGACGCGTACACCTATAGGACTACGAAGCAGCGCCCCGAGACGCTGCGGTAAGTTATTGCTTCTATGATATATTCATCCGTAACTGCATATTTTTACGGCACGTATTTCAGGTGTACTGAAGAGTGTCCCGGACGCGCTGTTCTGAGGGAGGAGAAAAGAGCTGATGGGTGTTCGAAGATTGTGGTTGTCAACACTGTCCCGCATGCAGAACATGAACATTCCTGGATACTCATAGAGGTGATTTGAGTTAGAATTAGAGATATTTCTCAACTTATATTTTCAGTATGAACGGTTGTATGTGCGCTGCTTCGAGCTCATCGATCTCGGGTTTTCGCCAGATCAGGCTCTGCAGAAGGCCAAGAACTCTGCTTCCGGTGAAGCGGTAAGTGCCGATTTTCATATTCGCAATTTATTGAAAAAATCAGCTGGCGTTGCGCAACGAAAACAGCATTCGCCGGGTCTTGCGCTCTCACCAACCCAAGTTGAGCTTTGTGAACGAAGGGAGGACCGTTATTCTGGAGTCTCGAATGAAGGTCCAAGGTGAGAGTTAATAGTATATGTAATGTATAATAGTATATGTTTTTTTTATTGTAGGAAGATCCTGCTTCACCTTCCAAGGAGCTACGGGCAAGTCTGTGTTTTATTTGGCCAATCCGGACGCGCCTTCTCTGCTGGCTGATGCGGAGCTGCTAGTGGCAGATTCGACCTACCGCATTTGCCACTCACCGTTCAAGGCGATGTTCACCGTCGGTTACATGGTGGGATTTTTTTACTAAAATATTTGTTAATTAATGAATTACAGGACGGCCGCTCTTTTGTCGCAGTACTTCACTGCTTTTTGTGCGGAGAAGCGGAAGAGGATGTCTTTCATGCGTTCAGCTTCCTCAAGAAGGTGTGCCCGGAGCTCTCACCGAAGACAATACTCATAGGTGAGTGATTGCATTGTATTTTTAATCACTATATTATAGATGGTGATCGCGCTTCGGGAAACGCTGCAGTGAGAGCGTTTCCAGGTGTTACTGTGGCCCGGTGCAGTTTTCACGGGTATCCTCCATGCTGAAGCGACTCAAGGAGGTCACGGAACCACACGAGGAGAGGCAGCTGCAGAGGAACGGGTATAGTTTTATTCTATAATACGGTGATCAATTTCATTGTCTATTTTAAGCACGGAGTTGAGAGCACTGTGGGAGTCTCTGATTGCTCTGGAGCTGATCGAAGAAGCTGATGTGCAGGCGGCGTACAATGCAATCAAGATGGAGTACGCTAGCGCCTTCGTTCAATCCGCAGGTATTTTTTTCATATTTATATATATAGAAACGCACTGTCCGCCTGTCGGTCTGTAAATAACTAAAGTAGCTACCATCTCATATTTATCGGAATCAGCATGTGATGCGCGCCAGGTTTGCACCTGATAAAGGAGCGTCGTAGGCGCAACTCCGATTAATAATATATATTAAAAAATTTCAATTACCATCATTGTTTTAGCCTACTTCCGGTACCTGGAGAAAGTCTGGATGGGGGGGTTCGATGACAGAAATCGATGGAAGGACCCGCTCTACTCCATCTGTGAATGGTATGCTTTTCGGCTTGAGGAATGAACCACGAATGTTTGTTGAGGTCGACTGTTGCGGCGCGACGTCGCGAACAAGCTGTGACAACTAACGGAGTAGAAGCATGGCACGCGCGAGTTCTAGGAGTGAGTATTTCAAACTTTGTTATTGTTTTTTAATGAATATCCGAATTAAAACAAGTACTCAACCATCCGTAGGTTCTTGCGAAGAACGCGCCAGTCGGAGATACGCTGGGTGTGCTACTGGACGACATCAAGAAGACGACCAACGAGCTATCGGGTACGTTCTAGAACGTTACGTATTAAAGTGATCCGTTATTCTCAGCTGCACGCGCCGCGGGTGTGTCTATTGGACAGAGAAGGAAGTTCTGTGGAAAGGCCCTATCACATGCGATCGCCTACGATCAACTGCGCGCGATACTTTCCCGGGGACCTCAAACAGACCAGGTAATGTCCGATTGTATTGTTTAATATTGATTTTATTTTACAGATCCTTGACCATGTCAACGTACTGCGTAAGTACGTCACAATCACGGGCAACGAAAAAAGAGAGAAACGTGCACAGGTTAGTATAATTACTATGAAATGGTTGCTATGACTGTGAATTTCAGGCACTCACAGCCGCCAAGAAGTGAGCGATAAGATATTCAGCACGTCGTCTTCTCTATCTTCCCCTCATCCATTTCTCTCTGTGTGAGTCGCTTTTCAACTTGATATTTTGTTAGTCATCGATTGAGTATTGATTGGTTGCAGGAATTGTTGTCCGTGATATTCGCTCCCGAGAGAGCAGGAGCGAGATGTTCCTCCCCGTGTGCGCGCAGGTCAGCATGGACCCCATGTCGTCTCCGACTCGCCCCGCCCCGTTGCCATCTCCACGTGTTTCCCCGTCCCATGTGTGTGTGAGTCGCTTTTCAACTTGATATTTTGTTAGTCATCGATTGAGTATTGATTGGTTGCAGGAATTGTTGTCCGTGATATTCGCTCCCGAGAGAGCAGGAGCGAGATGTTCCTCCCCGTGTGCGCGCAGGTCAGCATGGACCCCATGTCGTCTCCGACTCGCCCCGCCCCGTTGCCATCTCCACGTGTTTCCCCGTCCCATGTTCGTCTCCGTATCCGTGCTAGCCGTGACGTGTCCCCCAGGATCCGCTTGCACTTTATCTTTACCTCATTCTCATGTTGATTTCCTCACATTTGTTTGTAAATATTTGTTGTTTGTTACATAGATAAATCAGTCGAATCATGTTAAACCTTTGAAACACACGTATCACACCTAGAAAACACAACTAATCTTCATCTCAATGCAATCAAATATGTGGTTTCGGTGCAACTCCTTCCGGTGCAGCTCCTTCCATGTCACGTGCAGCTCCTTCCAGTGCAGTTCCTTCCCCGTGCCGTTCCTTCCGGTCATCGCGCGGCAGCCAACCGAAACCGAAACCCGCGCCCTCGCTCAAGCAGCACGTGACACCAGTCGGCTGTGCGGTGAGTTCAATTCATTTTTGACGCTTTCATCTGATTTGTGTGCACAACACGCTAAATGAAACTGTTCAGAAGTGTGATTACGTGTTCCCCTCCAAGCCGGTGTCGAAGCTGCGCCACCACGCCGCCACTCACTTCCCCCACACCTCGCCATTCTACGCCTGCTCCGTCTGCCCCCTCACTTTCTTCGGCGCCGTCGGTCAGTGCTGTGTATCGATTTGCGGAGTCGATATTGATTTATCGATTTTTTCAAGATCGCAAAGCTGTGGAGGAGCACGTGAAGGGCCTGCACGCTGGCGCGGCGCAGGTGGTTGACCTCTACCCCAAGACCGGCAACTCGATCAAGAACCGACCCGCTTTCGACAAGGTACAGTCCAGGGAATATTAAGTTCCGCCACCACTCCGCTCGGCCGTCGCGCATTTGAAAATTGCGCGCGCGCGAAAGTTTGAACGTGAATTTATTCGCGTGCTCTAGCATGACTATCGATTTTGCCGCCTCGCACTCTGCGCTCTCTGCTCTCTCTAATGGCGGCTGACTGATTTGCCCACCCACTGTATGATGATTTGTTGTTTATGAAATCTTTTTTTGCTTATAGGCACGTGCCGAGCTGCTCGCCATCACAAACAAGTGCTTCCCGGCGCTCGTAGATCTGGATGAAGGGAATAAGGTTGGTGTTCATATCGTAATATCAGGACTTGATCAGGGTTCAGATGCTACACCAGTCTTCCCCAACACGACTGTGACGATATACTTATGAATGTTAAAATATGATTCTCATCGGTTATCTTTGTAGAAGACGCCTCGCAAGCCGCGCACGTCCCAGCTGGACCTGATCGTGAATCAGCAGGAGAAGACCAGAATGGAGGGCGAGGCGAGCGCAGAGAGGAGCCGGCAGCGGCAGCAGAGGAAGTCGCTAAGGGACATGCACAAGAGGGATGTCCACTGCAAGGTGCGCTGAGGATTGCCACTTCCAACATCATGCACGTTTCTGCAAATGAAGTTGAATTGAATACATACCAACATAACTACCTGAAATGTGCATAAACATAAATGTGCACATTCACACATTCATGTGCATAAATGTGCACATGTACATAACGGAGTTTCCATGCAATGCTACCGTTGCAGATGTGTGTGCGTGTGGTGGCAGGCAGGGAGGCGGAGTCGCACGCGACCAGCCACCTGGACCAGACGGCGAGGTACAAGTGCCCCGCCTGCGCGCACACGGCGAATGGTCGGTGGGGATGGATGTGTGTGACATGTGACATACAATATGTGGTACGGACACCCTTCCGGACACACCGTGTTTTGGGTCAGCAGTGGGTCAAAAATGAGATGGACGGTTCGTGTTAATTAAAAAAACTGTACGTCTGTTGTGGACATACCGTGTGATCAGAAAGTGAAAAATAGATGGACATACGGTGCGATAGGTTAAAACTCACATGGACAAATCGTGCATCCACTCTGTTAAAAATAGATGGACAAACCGTGTTTTTGAGCAAACGAGTAATAAGCGTAGTGTTTGAGAGTGTGCAACTTTGTGTATAAAGATTCTGTAGACACTACATAAAAGTATAAATTGAAATCGATACATGATATCATGTATTTTTGTTTTGCCATTGTCATGTTATTATCAGCATTCATATCAAAATATCATGTCGTTTTAGACTTGAATGTAATATAGACAACTTGTCATATTGTCTTTGATATTGGAAATAAATCGTTTCTTACTTTTATACTTTGATTGATGTTGAGTAAACAATGCGTTATGCATCGCTATGAATATCTGTAATGTGTTTGAATGCGTGTTTTCATGCTATTCAGACCTATGTCGGATGTCATCCCAACAACGAGCAGACGAAGCACGAGAGTAAGGAAAAGACCGGCCAAGGTTGTTTCAATAAATTGAACATTACATCATGTTCTTTTCAGTATGAAGACGAGGGCTTGTCTTTCGATGAAAGACGTGCCATCCGGGAGTCCCTTAAAGATTCCAAGAAAAAGAAGAAAACGACTATGAAAAAGGGTGAAGAGGAGGAGAAAGAGAAGAAGCTGCATGAGAAGTTGGCAGACATGGAAGTCGAAAAGTTATTAGAGATGGAGGTTTGTTCATTCTATCTTCTGTTTCTCTGTGTTTTATAGAAATAAGTGTTGTTGCAGGCACAATACATTCCGAATTTCGCAATTCTCGGTCCGAATGTCTTTCCTCCCACTCCACCTATCACACCTGTGTGAGTGTTTCAATTGTATGTCTGTTTTATTATATATATATATATATATATATATATATATATATATATATATATATATATATATATATATATAATCGTTATATTCAGTGTGTCTGAGACTACGAACGGACAGTCGGAACAGAGCAGTCAGATGATCTTCATCGATCGAGATCCGTACCTGATATCAGCAGAGGAACATCCCGGTCTGGTGAGTGATCGCCGATGTTTGTATTCGTTTTTCCTTTATTGTTGCAATGGATATATCATGATTGCAGGACCACCGTCTTGCCCACACTCTCCAGAATGTCGCTCGACCCGAAGACGGTGGAGTGTTTCAACAGGAGGAGAACCACGCACAGGTGAATATTTGCTTTGACAAATGTTTATTATCACTGTTATTACTATTATTATTGTTGTTGTTGTTGTTCTAGTAGCAGTTGTTGTTCTAGTAGCAGTTGTTGTTGTAGTAGTAGTAGTTGTTGTTGTTGTTTTGCATTTTATCACGTAATTTATAGTGTGCGCCGCTGTCTGGGTCTGGGCACGATGCACAGCCGCAGCTGCAGCAGACTGGAGTGGAACATCAACAAGAAGACGCCACTCGTCATTCGCCCCCCACCGGAGCGCCCGGTCTGGTGAGTGATCGCCGATGTTTGTATTCGTTTTTCCTTTATTGTTGCAATAGATATATCATGATTGCAGGACCACCGTCTTGCCCACACTCTCCAGAATGTCGCTCGACCCGAAGACGGTGGAGTGTTTCAACAGGAGGAGAACCACGCACAGGTGAATATTTGCTTTGACAAATGTTTATTATCACTGTTATTACTATTATTATTGTTGTTGTTGTTGTTCTAGTAGCAGTTATTGTTCTAGTAGCAGTTGTTGTTGTAGTAGTAGTAGTAGTTGTTGTTGTTGTTTTGCATTTTATCACGTAATTTATAGTGTGCGCCGCTGTCTGGGTCTGGGCACGATGCACAGCCGCAGCTGCAGCAGACTGGAGTGGAACATCAACAAGAAGACGCCACTCGTCATTCGCCCCCCACCGAAGCGCCCGGTCTGGTGAGTGATCGCCGATGTTTGTATTCGTTTTTCCTTTATTGTTGCAATGGATATATCATGATTGCAGGACCACCGTCTTGCCCACACTCTCCAGAATGTCGCTCGACCCGAAGACGGTGGAGTGTTTCAACAGGAGGAGAACCACGCACAGGTGAATATTTGCTTTGACAAATGTTTATTATCACTGTTATTACTATTATTATTGTTGTTGTTGTTGTTCTAGTAGCAGTTGTTGTTTTGCGTTTTATCACGTAATTTATAGTGTGCGCCGCTTCCTTCTTTCCCTGAGTTGGATAGCGCTGTGGCTCGGTTCGCTGCGGTTTGTGCTCGTCATCCTCAGAAGCGTCTTCATCAGGAACACCTCGAACATGCTGCCAGGTAGGTAAAGAGAGGGTGTCGGTTCCGAGGTATCCGTCGCACGATCCAGATCCATACCGGATGGAGAATGACTGTCCGTCCTTCTTCCAGCTAGAGGACTTGGTGGTGTCGAACTGGTGCTTGGCGTATCCAGAGTTGGGATATCCCTTGCAGGCCTGAGACTTGCAAGAAGCATCAATAACCCAGAGGTTGGATGATCCAGTGTCCAGAACGATGGTAAAGGTCTGAGCTGAAATGAAATCTTGAATCATGAAAAAATGTGAACTCTGGATAGTGCGTGTGAGCTCGTACTGACCGGGTGTTCCGAGAGTGATGTTTCCGAGGTAGAAGTCATCGAAGTAGTCGAGGAAGGGCTGGGATCCCTTGTTGAGCTGGGAGCGGAGCATATGCTGCTTGATGAGGAAGTCGTGGTACGTGCCCTCGCGGATCATGCGAGCGCGCACCGATCCAGCGTTCTGGGTCTCCATCGTGAACACCTTGGCGTATATCACGGCCACTACGGCCGCGAGAATCACAGCAGTCCTCATCCGTAAAATCTACAATGTAAGATATTTTAAGGGTAGCACGACTACAGGCAGTCTAAAAGATAAAGAATGAAAAGCAAGCACTTGGTATTTGGTATCACTATTCCATGAAGCGTTATATAGTGCGGTCTTATCGCTTTTATCAGTTGATTCGTGAGTTACCGTGGCACCGCACGGAATCTTTCAAGTGACACGATGCAATGAAGTGACGCGAACGCGGATATTGCTGACTTTAATTGAGCGGCGAAGACGAAGCTGATAAAGGCACCAGGCTTCAGTGTCAAAGTACATGTGATGAGCGTTTCAATTTGCAGTTGTACTGTACTGACGAGGGAGGTGTTATAGGTCCTCCACTCGGATTTACTTCATAGGGTAGAAATTGAAAGCCCTTAACTCACTGTTTAACATATCAAAAAATCAGCTGCCCTCGTTTCGGTTTAGGCATACTTTACATAGAAAGTAACAGTCAAAAATTTCAAAGTCCAGACACTCGCTGGAGGCAGTCATCGACGTTTTTGACCATAACTCGGCTCTAAATCGATGAAATCTCATATTTAAAAGTTTTTATGAAAGCTATAGTGTTCTATAACTATTAGGGACCCACTCCGATAAGAATAGTGCAACATACGTAACACGAGGGCAGCTGAATTTTTGATATGTTGTTAAGGAGATCAAGAGCTTTCGAATGGTTCCTTCAGATTGTAAATCCGAGTGGAGGACCTATAACACCTCCCTCGTGAGAAGGAATAATTACATTTGATTGTCGAAGTGCATTGAGATTATACTTATAAGATACTAAGTATTACTACTCAGGTATATTGGAGAGGGCGCGCAGTGCCCTCTTTTTTTGCTTAGGATAGGGCACGCGCCAGAATTTTCAAGAAGCGATATTTAAAAAAAATCTTGTTAGCAGCAATGTGAACTCAACCACTTCAAGTTAGTTAGATTCACACGGTTCCGTAGGCCAGATCACTAATATGGCATCTTTGTATCTTTTCTTTGAAAGAAGTTATGAGCGATCTCGCGCACCCATGAGTCAGCAGGCCAGCGTTTCGGTAATAATACCGAGAAATAAGAAAATAATGAAGGGTGGGAGGCACAAGTTGTGAAGCAAAACACGAAAAACGTCAAACGCTACGGTAACTCGTGAACTGACAGAAAACCCTCGTTAATCTCGAAAGCTAGATGATGTTAATAAAATAACTTCCAGGACATATGTCTCGGTTTGCGTATTGCATATGTTTCGAGTAAAAACAGCCAGTCTTTCCAAAATGTTAAACTACCAAACACCCAAAAAACTTTTAACACTTTCTGCATTGTTTTTCAGTTAGCCTTTCTGTATTTTCCGAAGTATCCGGACCCGTGCATGTCCATTTTTCTACTACTCCGGATCCGAGCCACTCTAACCGGGCTCGGTACAGAACAGTCGATGACAAATAAAGACTGTAGAGACGTAGGCATTGTGAAGCAGACTGAAATTGCAGTCTCGAGCGCCAGAGTGGCATGGACGAAGGACACAAGTGCATACTTCGCGGCGTGCTTCTGTGGTTCTCTCAAGACAATGAAATCCAATGCTACAACCAGAGGGAATAACAATCCGTACTTCTCATGCACTCGATCTATTACAATCTTCATAAAATGCATCATAAATCCTTTTTTGTTGGATCTCTTTCTTTAGCGAATTGCTTACTATATTCTAGAGATAATTGGTCACTTCTATGATTGCCTTGACACTGAATACTGATTTCATGATAGCTCGGACTTTGTCACTCTAAAGTCAGCAAAATCCGCGTTGGCGTCACTTGATAATTTCGCGTCACTTGAAAGGTGCCACGGTAACCTACGAAGTAACTGATAAGAAGCGATAAGAACACACTATATAACGCTTCACGGAAAAGTGATACCAAATACCAAGTGTTTGCTTTTCATTCGTTATCTTTTAGACTGCCTGTAGTTGTGCTACCCTTAAAATATCTTACATTGTAGATTTTACGGATGAGGACTGCTGTGATTCTCGCGACCGTAGTGGCCGTGATATACGCCAAGGTGTTCACGATGGAGACCCAGAACGCTGGATCGGTGCGCGCTCGCATGATCCGCGAGGGCACGTACCACGACTTCCTTATCAAGCAGCATATGCTCCGCTCCCAGCTCAACAAGGGATCCCAGCCCTTCCTCGACTACTTCGATGACTTCTACCTCGGAAACATCACTCTCGGAACACCCGGTCAGTAAGATCGCACACGCACTATCCAGAGTTCACATGTTCGATGACTCAACATTTCATTTCAGCTCAGACCTTCACCATCGTTCTGGACACTGGATCATCCAACCTCTGGGTTATTGATGCTTCTTGCAAGTCTCAAGCCTGCAAGGGATATCCCAACTCTGGATACGCCAAGCACCAGTTCGACACCACCAAGTCCTCTAGCTGGAAGAAGGACGGACAGTCATTCTCCATCCGGTATGGATCTGGATCGTGCGACGGATACCTCGGAACCGACACCCTCTCTTTCGGAGGACTCACCGTCGCCAACCAGAAGTTCGGAGTTGCTTCCGAGATCGCCGACGTGTTCGGATACCAGCCCGTTGACGGAATCCTGGGACTCGGATGGCCCGCGCTCGCTGTCGACAACGTCACTCCTCCCATGCAGAACCTCATTTCCCAGCTGGATGCCCCTATCTTCACCGTCTGGCTCGACCGCAAAGTCCACCTCTCTCAGGTCCGCAATACTTATTTGAATATTACAACTTAGACTTCCAATTCCAATATCTTTTTAAGGGAGGAGTCGGAGGTCTGATCACGTACGGAGCAGTTGACAGTCAGAACTGCGACGCTCAGGTCAACTACGTTGCGCTCACGGCTGAGACGTACTGGCAGTTCCCGATCAACGGATTCAAGATCGGATCGTACTCCGAGGGCAAGAGGCAGCAGGTCATCTCCGACACGGGTACGTCCTGGATCGGAGCCCCCAACTCGGTGATCAGCAACATCGTCAAGCAGACCAAGGCCGAGTACGACTGGTCCACCGAGCTGTACACCGTCGACTGCAACGCCAAGCTTCCCGACCTCATCTTCACCATCGGAGGACAGACCTACAACGTGCCCTCGGTCGAGTACGTTCTTGACCTGCAGCTCGGAGGAGGCAAGTGCGCGCTGACCTTCTTCGGAATGGACGGAGGAGGCTTTGGACCCGCCTGGATCCTCGGAGACACCTTCATTCGCACCTACTGCCAGGTCTACGACATCGGAGCCAAGCGCATCGGTTTCGCCAAGGCCCACCACAACCTCTAAATCCAATGTATGTATTTACAAACTAATAAACGCATTCTTTTCACAATCGACTTCTCTTTTTTGTCTCTGTGTGCCATGGGAAATGGCAACAAAAATGGGGAAACAATGTTTATGATAATAATGAGATGCAAATGCGCGAGTTGTGGAGTGTCATGGAAGATTCGTCATCTCGAGTCTCGCCGTCTCTCCTCGCCGAAAGTTGTCATTTCATCGCGCTCTCCTCACGACCATCGGTCGGTCGCTTTTTCGACTTTTCATGTGTACACGTCATTGCTGTTCTCTCATTTTAGTTCCTGAACACGGATTATTCACTGTCTAACTTGACTAGTTTCCACTTGATTGTTTCCTCCACTGAGTGTCGAAGCATGGGAAGTTGCCAGCTCATTACTGCATCGTAGATATCATGCACCCACGCCACCACGCCATCAGATCACAGGGTTGCCAATGGGCGCGCAGTGGAGGGGGGGATTGCGCGCATTATTGATTGATTGGCTGCAGCATCTCTCCGAATGGACGACGGCGGGGCGCAGGGCGGGTTCGCGCTCTACGCCGAATCACTCGGACGGAGGTTCGGCCGCCGTATGGACAGCACTCTGCGAGACGCCGCCCTCCCCTCCTGGCAGCGCCTCACCAGGGACGAGCAGCAGGTGAGTATCGATTGTGTTGTGTTTTGTATTGCGCCGTAGTGCTTTGTGCGTTGTGTTTTGATGTCATTGTTTAGTTGTGGTGCCAGCGTGCGGCGCAGATGATTCGCACCGATTTCGGGCCTGCGCGCGGCAGCCGCGGCAGAGGGTACTGGAACTCTGGCGGGCGCGGACAGTACAGGTGTGGAGCGTCTCTCTCTCTCCCTCCCGCTCTCTCTCTCTCCTCTCTCTCTCTCTCTCCCCCCCCCCCCTCTCTCTCTCTCTCTCTCTCTCTCTTTCTCTCTCTCTCATCCTCATCTTTACAGGGCTCAGCAGCGCTCTCGCCGCCAGCACGACTTCCGCGCTGTCGAGCCGCAGGTGCGCCGAAAATCAATCGATAATTGGGCGGAGTCTGATATCGATTGATTGCAGGACTCGGACGACGATCTATTCGACGATATGGGGGCGCCGACGAACGCACAGGTGGAGGGACAAGGAGGTACCGTAGCGATTTTCATAATACCGTATCCCCACCACTACCTATCGTAATCTTTCAGAAGCGGACCCTCTGGAGAGAGAGCTGACGGAGAAATTTGAGCGCGACAAGCAGTCGGTCATCAACCAGATTCTCATCGCCACAGACGGCGACCGGGAGCGCATCAAGGTAGGATAGGCGATCGATAATCAATCGATAATCGATTGAAGTTTTTATGATACATAGATATTATAGGGACAGGGCGAGTATGAGTAGTGTAGATGTACTATCACTAGTTTCCATCGATAATCGATAATCGATTGAGATGATTGAGATGAGTACTTTCACTCACGATCGATATTCAATAAAGATTTGTATGACGTAGTAGGCAGCATAGGGACTGGGTGTGATAACAGACTATCACTCGCGATTGATCGATAATCGATCAATCGATAATCGATCGATAATCAGGACCTTCGCTTTCTGGTGGCGTGCGTGCAGACGTACGGCCGCGTTGACGGGCAGTGTATGATGGCCGAGTTCGGCATGACAGAGTTCAGCTTCGGAAAGGGCGTCATGGACCAGGTGAGGGGTACAGTAGGTATACTGTAGAATGAGGGGTACGGTATACTCTAGAATGAGGGGTACGGTATTCTGAAGAATGGGTCTACTGTACATGGATCACCGACATACGGTACATGAGGTTGTAAAAGGAAGGATAGTCGTTTTCTGTATGATCATTGAAGCCAAAGTACATCATCCCTCAATACCGTACCATCTCTTTCAGATTTCGACTCTGGTCTATTCGTAGGAAGTGTGGTTATGATAACATAAACACTCTGAGTGAAACAAAAGTCCAGTATTCCATATTACCATAATCCTCTCAGATCTCTACGCTGGTCGGGCCGTGGGAGGTGGAGAATGAGATTCAGCGAGCGCGCGCCACCTTCCACGCCA
Source organism: Rhabditoides inermis (assembly GCA_963966185.1). NCBI lineage: Eukaryota > Metazoa > Nematoda > Chromadorea > Rhabditida > Rhabditidae > Rhabditoides > Rhabditoides inermis. The sequence goes on along the minus strand of CAWZYM010000209.1, from coordinate 1,197,706 downwards.
ATGAGACACACCAGATACCCCTGCACACCCGAAACGGCACGTTCGACAAGCGACAGGTAGCGATCGGATATCGATTGGTTATCGATTGATCGATTGATTTTAGCTGATCACGCAGATCCTCGGTCGGTGCGAGCCGGCGATTGCGCGGCGGCAGGGTGTGGCGGTCGGACTGTACAAGGACGAGGCGGCGGTGCGTGGGGTAGATCAGTGAACCAATCGATATTGGGAGTGGTAGTTCAATCAATCGATAAGGAGTTGGTAGAACTATTGGATTGATCGATAGTAACATATATATCCAATATCGTGGTGTTTCGTGTAGAGAAAGAGATTGATAGGTGTTTGATAGATCAGAGTTTTCAGTCTACGGAGCAGAACTGGAAGCTGCAGGACGCGGCGGCGCCCGGGGAGGAGCGAGGTGATAAACGATTAATCGATTATCGATAATCGATTTATTGATCGATTCTAGACCTCCGTCATCTCGTCGACGAGAATGAGCGCCGCTGGATTATCTGTCTCCGCCAGGTACTGTATCACAGTATCCTACAGTAATCATGTACTCTATGTAGGAGTACCGCGACCTGCTCGCTTCGATGGACTACCTCAAAAAGAGCATGCACCTCGACTATGACGGTGTGTCGATCGATTAATTATTGATTATCGATTGATTCTCCAGGTTTTCCCACGCACGACGACCGCTTCATTCTCGTCGACGCGTTCATGGAGGGAGTGGCCGAGGTACGGCGGAAAGAGAAAGATGACGTCATTCTGATGTGATGACGTCATTTGCAGGTTCTCGGCGGTCGCCCGCTGGAGAGCAGTGCCGGCTGGCTGCGTGCGCTAGGAACCCAGCTGCCCAACGATGTGCGTGGTCCGAGAGAGAGAGAGGGGGGGGAGGGAGGGGAGAGAGGGAGAGACAGAGGCAGAGAGGAGTGGAGTGGTCCGTTTGCAGTTCGCCACCCCGTGGGAGCGCGAGAGTGAGCTGTTCTGCGCGCGCCACCGCTTCGGCCGCAACTCTTGCTGCGCGTCGGTGACGGTGGCTCGTGCCAGCTACATTCTCCTATACGCACTCGAGCACCTCTTCAAGTAGATCACTGATCTACCCTGATCAACCACGATCTAACCGTATCTACCCTGATTTTTCTGATCTACCCCTGATCTACACCTGATCTACCCTTCTCCACCCCGATCCACCCCTCTTACAACGCGTCGTCTGCGTGTCCCTTACATTTTCTCTTTGACTGTTTCCGTATATTTCGCTGATCGTTGGCTTGACTAGGCCCTAGTCGGTTTGAGTGTTGTTGTGATTTACATAATTTCCCCCGCGTCAGCTTGTGAGTGGCTCGTATCTGTCGCGTTGTTCCCGAGAGTTCTTATCAATGTCCAGTGAGACTGTGTTTGTTCAAAGTATATTACGATTCATCCATCTGTACATCTACTCCTTGAGGGGACCGAATTTAGAGACTTGTGAACCACCGAAGATTTCATATATTTTAGTTTTCAAATGTCTCTCCAAAACCAAATTCACAGCCATTACAAAAAATGCGCTATATTTGATGCGATATTTATTGATTGCGAATCAAGTTACTCTTTTTCTATTATAGGTTTAAAAAAAGTATTCGTGAACTCAATCTATATTTGTTTGTGAAAGGTATCGAGATGTGAGATATTTAAGAAAAGAAGGGAGATAAGGCTGGAAAAAAGACAGAGAGAGAGAGAGAGAGAGAGAGAGAGAGAGAGAGAGAGAGATCTCCAACACGCGCGCAGTGGCGAGGAAGACGGAGAGTCAGCTCGCGGCAATAGCGCGCAAAACAAGAGAGTTAGATGGTTATAGCACAGTATTTGCAGGCAAGGTAGATCGAAAACTATCGCTTTGGCGCAGGCTATAAAAGTGCTTTCATGCTAACTTGGTGTGCAAAAAAACAGAAAAAAAACTATTTTAATTTAAAATGGGGAATGGCCTATATTTCAATATCATTTCAACATTCCCTTTCATTTTTTCAAATTATTTTTGCTTCACTTCTGTGACCCTATTATGTGTTTCATTGATGCACGAACACACGTCCTTGACAAGAATGGGCGTCTACGTCCCATAAAGCATACCATAAAAGCTTATCAATGTGACATAGTCATGCTCAAATGCAAGTAAACCGTGTGGATACGACGATCACATAAACTCGTCCTAATCACTGTGCCATGAATGTAAAACGGAGTCAACACTGTGAATGGGAAACGCTGAGTCATAGATGCAGATCATAGTTCAAGTCGTCCGAGACTCATCGCCGAGTCGGCGGTATACCGTATACGCTATTCGGTTTGAAGTCGTGTGATGCAGGTGTGAACAATATAATTCTGTGAACAGCCCCAAACGGCAGTGTTACTAATGCATAAGACACCGCCTCTGACACCGTAGTCCCGTGAATGCGTACGTGATATTGGTAGTGCTTGTTGGGGAAGTTTCGATCTCGGTGGCGGAAGATCCAGGCTCCGACAATCGATCATCGATTTCGAAGAGAAGTTTTTATAGTCTCCCAAGATTCCTCTCCAGTCTCAATGCCGTAGATGTAGAGAGTAGCAAAATCGAGTACCAGTCCGGTTAGTGTCCTCCGCTGCACAAAATTGTTCAGAGATCGGGAATAACGGGGGAAGGCACCGCGCACATACAGAGAAATGAGAGGAGTTACTATTTATGATAGCCACTGCCATAGATGCATACGCAATAATGAACAACTACATTGAATAAATTGAAAGAAGAGAACACTTGAGAGAAACAAGGGTTGGCTAGTTTTTGCCGACGTCCTCTCCGGCAGCTTCGACGTGATCGGGCTCAGCCTTCTCGATCTTTTCGGGAACCCCCGCCGCATCCGCGCACTGAAACTGTACCCATGCCATGAAAGTGATTATTGAAACGCGACGTCACCTCATCATCCTTGGAGGCATCAGCCGCCACCTCCCACAGGAAGCTTCCGGTATTGTAGTTCGAGTAGTATTCGTCGTCTTTGCGATGGAACTTCTTCTTTCCAGTGCCAATGACATAGAACTTCTGAAACAATGCGGGATAGATTTCTCATCTTTGCCTGCTTGCGCACCTTTCCTTTCTTGTCCTTGAGTGGGCCGGCATCTCCACGCAACGAATCCCAAAGCACGACGTCCACTGTGTTGGATTTGTCGGCGTGGCCGGAGAATGATGCGTCGTGGAAAATCGCGCGGGTGGTGTCGTGCCGCTGACATAAAAATGCTAATATACAGTAAAGTTAACAGTATATAGTTTACAGTGTATACATTATAGTTAACAGTTCGAACGCGCAGAACTCAGGCTCACCTCCCTTTCCTTTCTGGTGACCTTCTCGAAAACCTCTCCGAGCTCAAATACGGAAAAGCTGAAACATAACACTGATTAGATGGTTTTGTTTCTCATTGCGGTTTGTATCTTGTATATGATATTAATAACTTCTCATGATATTGTTCACAAAAAAATTTTAACCGAGTCATTTACCTTCCTCATCGGTACACTGCTTATTCTTTGCCCGTAAAGTGAAGCTTTGCCTATATAATACCTGAACAAAAATTTTTTTTGTTCGAAGAGAGGATGCTACAGTCAAGAGTTTTCGTCCATCAAACCTAGACGGTACAAACACAACTATTGCCAGCGCCGAGCGATTACCGTCATCTTCTAACCGTCATCTTTTTGCGAAATAAACTTTCTCTCGTTTATCCCAAAAAGAGTTACTTATTGCGAGATCAGAAAAATAATTACAGTATGTTTTGAGGAGATGCTGAATAGTTTTTTTTGCTAGATCATACACGAGCCACATCGTATACGTACAACAAAAATCTCTCTTGCTCACTGTGTTTCGTCCATCTTGCAGATCAAGGTTTTCTGGGTGGGAAGAAACTGCGAGCTGTGGCCCTCGTCGAGAACACGCAGCGTGGACGTGTTGATGTATAGGCGCCGGTAGTCGGCCTGCTCCGGCTCCAACACCTCATCAGCGTCGATTTCGATCACCTGGCGGTGCTGGCCGTTCTAAAACCGATCGGGTCAATCGGCTGTGCGCAAAACAACAAGTGCATACCTTTTCAGGACGAAGTTGAGTGTCCGAGTAGTTGTATAGAGTATAAAAGACGCCGTCTTTGGTTTCTACCGCAATCAGCTGCGTGCCGCTTTCATTTTGACGGCCCTCGCTGTCGACAGTTTTGGACAAACGTGCTTGTAACACGAGCTTCCCCTTGTATCCTTTCCGGATAACACTTGAACTGCTCAGCATCATCTGAACAATGGAGTATTCATCCTTAATTGTAGTTAGCACACGCTCCCTTGATATGTGTTCAACTTATTGTTGTACTATGAAGATCCGAGAAACGAAAATGTAACTCGCCTTGGCATCCGTCTTCTTATCATCCTTCTGTACCGGCAGCGTAAGAGATTGAGCCAAACTGATCATCTGATTATTTCGTAATCGCTTATGATAACTGTATACGTACAAGGTATACATGTCAAAATCAAAATGTCACTACCATGTTAGTACTATTTGTAAATAGTTTTTTCAGACAGTTAATATTCTATTAATTATACTTTTAGTTAAACTCACATTTTCTAGTGGGTTTGCCTGGTCGGTCATGATCCCCCTTTCATACTAATATTTACTATGGTGTCTGTCTGTCTGTCTGTCTGTCCTTCCGGAGAGATATCTCTTTTCAAAGTCTACTCTAACTACTCATTTTTTCTAGAAAGTTTCTTCAATACCTGAGAACGCAAAATTCCAAATATCTCGTCAATAGCGATCTCCTAATCATAGTTATCACCTAATCTCTTAACTATGGAGAAAAATTTCAAAATACTTCAATGAGAACCAAACTTGGAGAGTAGGTAAATCGACCTAGAAAAAGTCGATAGCCGCGATACCAGCCGACTGTGACCTCATCTTCATGCCCAAATAGGCGAATGTACCCAAAATGCACCCAAAATTCATGATCTTCGATTTCTATAAAAATTGAATAGAAGAAAGATTACGTATAATAGATTATAGAAACTTGTTTCCTTTTTTGAAAAGTCACCAAATATGGCGAATATGATCGACTTTTCGTACAGACGAGATAGAGGGTCCAATTTGTAAACTTAAGCTTTTATGGGCAAAAAAGCCCTTCTGTCAAAGTTTCAGATCGATCGGACTTTGTCTTCATACAGTATTAGACATTTTCTGAGCGCGCGTTACTTGCTGGGGTCGCGCCCACCGGATTGCTCGCTACCAGCTGCCAGGTCAACCGATCGATATCGAATAGTTGGCATTTGCAATCACTGACCCTTATCCACTCAGTTGTGTCTTTTTTGATAGGAATATGTCTAAATATAACAATAATGGATTGAGTCAGTGGAAAAAAGACAAAATTTCTATCTTCAACGAATAACTTTGACAAAACGAAAAGTTGAAGGTTGAAAGTTAAGTAAAATGTTTCGAGACGTCAATAGATAGTGCTTTCTAACGATCAAATCAACCTCAAACTGTTTCATGCTCCTTCACACGTGCGCACAACGTGTTAGGGCGCGCCAGCCGGGTTTTTTTCTCGAAGTCATTGTAGACGTAATATAGAACTATGTACTGCTTCTTTTTTTAGTTGAAACTTAGTTTTGAGTATATTACTTGTACTTGTGCGGCACCAAGAATGGAACCATGTGCTATCCGGCGGTTCAGTGGATTTATAACACAACACTTGATGATCCTATTTCCTACCAGTCCACCCTGGTTGGCACTATAGCGAGAGACGCCCATGAATGCCACAACAGCCTAATCCCCCACTCTCTCACCCCCTTACCCCCAATAACCACTACTTAGATGGAACCACATCCCCAAAATGTCCACACTACTCAAATACGCGAAACACGAACATGAGCACTATCATATTTATTGGTGGGTGGAAGGCGAGAGAGAAGAGCGAGAGGTCACTCTGCTCCGTGGAGGAACGGGGAACGACTCTTCTGTCCAGTTAGTGGCGGGGGCGGGGCCGCGCGCCATCGCGGTTCCAATGACCGCGACACTCCCGCGGCGGCAGATGAAGTCGGCGGCCGGCGAGCTGGACAGGAACCGGAAGGCGCGGAGAACATCGGAGCGGACCGGCGACGGCGAATCCTCGGACGGCAGCTGCTGGGCGACTCCTGGGTGGTCGTTGTCGATCTGCTTCTCCGGGATTCCTCGATGAGTGATGTCGTCTCCTCGTCTCGTTGTCTCCGCGCAACCTTCTTCACACCATCGTCTGTTCTCTCGCTTTCTGAGCCCCACGCAGATGTGATATGACAATCGGAGGAGTCGGGTGGCACAAGGACATGATGAGATCAACATGCCATCTTCCTTGCATCGACACATGTCGATTCACGAACCTTTGTGGCTCATTCTGTGTTTTACACTCACTTTCTGCAAAAAGAACTTCAAATGACCAAATGCCCCATTTTCGTCCAATCCGTTATCTGCGTGGTTTCTCACCAAAAATGACTACGAATAAATCATTACATAATATCAACATAGTGCCTCTCTATCAGGTACCCGCGCCGCTATCGCGCTATCACTGTGTGCGACGCGATGTGATCTCGTGCTGACTGTGAGAGGCTCTCTACGATCAGCGGGACGAGAAGCGTTGTATCTCGTATCTTCCCATTGATCAGATGGGATCCTCCGCCGCCGGCCTATCTGCTGTCACTGTGATATTTGTTGTTGCTTTTGCGGCGTTGACTCTTTGAGATAGAGTGACAACAAATAAGAATACTGTCCTGGGAACCTTGCAGATACGACGTATCTTGCAATGTGAGAAAAAAAGGGGTTGTACGAAATACATAGAGGGTTGCTTATATACCATAATATCGTTGTCGTATTTTAGAGACACGCGATAGCGCACGGAATGACGACTTTCACTATAAAGAACACTATAGCCACTAGCACAGCCACGCTTCCAATAATTGTAGGAAGGTTTCGTACAAATGCCAGAATGGAAATGGCAAAGCTGGGTGCCTCTATCGTCTCCGTTCGCACTACTTCGCCGTCGACTGTCGTTCCGAGAATGCTTCCAATCTCGTCTGCACCGGCATAGTGCAGAATTCCGTCTAGTTGGATGGCTGTCCTCTTTCCACCGCATCTCAGAGTGCAGGAGAACTTGCCCTCCGGCTGGCTGGACTTGAACCTTACAGTGTTGACGGTGCCTTTCGGCTCGCATCTGATCGTGTCTGTCAGCTGGCCGTTGCAGACCAGCTGTGCCGTGGTCGTTGTGTCCGTGTCCGAGGCGCAAGTGACATTCACGTGGGCGCCACTCACACATGAGTAGCAACCACTGAGGTGTCCGTAAGACACTACAGTGCATCTGGATACGGATTGGTCGGTTCTTGTTTTCAGATCCTTGTCCAGATTGACCTGCAGATGCACGTTGTTGTGCATTGTGCGGAAGATTGGCAGCCTGCCAGCTTTGGACTGCAGGATCTCAAAGTGCCTTCCAATCAGCGGCAGTCGGCTGCTCTCATCTTCTACCAGCTTCGAATAGTCAACTGGCTTTTCGCACGTGCACACCGCCGTGTCCTCTGCCGGGTTGCATCTGCATGTCTCGCGGTACGAGCACTTGTTGAATTGATCACAGAGCAATAGGGGTGTTGGCAGCGTTGACCTCGCTAGCGCCAGCTTCTCCCTGAATGCAACAAACGTGTGGAGCATGTATCGTATTGGCTCAGTCGTTGCTTCAATCACGGTGATATTACTTCTCTCTAGCACTGCTGTTCCTCCGTTGTCTACTATGAGAGTGTGATTTGCTATTTTTCCTGCTCGTACCACCTCCACGTTTATCACCGCCTGTCTGTCGAAAATTTCGACTGGGTCCGACACCGTTGGCACGACGTAGTTGGTCACAAATAGGCATCCGGGTGTGGGCAGCAGGCATCCACATTGCAGAAACCCGCAAGATTCCATACAGTAAGACGCGCCTACGTGACCCGCTGCCTGTGTCAGCTCGGGAATCACAGTGCTCGTGTTGACAGCTGCACACTTCTGAGCGGTGCATAGCGAGTTGCCCGCACATCGCTTCACGCTTGCGGTGTGGAGAGAGACGTTCTTTGTGTACATGACAGATCCCGGGACACACTTGCTGTCCACATAGGACAGCCGGTACACATGTTTCTCCGCGTCTGCGCCTTCTCCACCGATATGCAAGCATATCTCTCTCACTGTCGGAGTGAACATCAGCTCTACTGTCTTCCTTATCTTGCACTTGTTCCATGCGCACTGTTCCTCGCTGTGCGCAATGGGGATCGAGAGATCACATGCCTGTGCGATGGATAGGAGGGTGATCGTCGCTGCTACGAGTAGCATGCGATTCGGCGGAGTGCCTGTGCTCGCCATCCATGTTCTCATTTCAATATCGCCTGCGCGACCCTCTCGTCTCATGGACCCGAGTACCCTCCGGTGCAGAGGCGGCGTCTCTGATCCGATCAGTCCCTCTGTCTGCGCGCGCTCTCGCCTCGCTTCCATCCACTTGCGATGGGGGCAAAACACGCACCAGCACACAGCTACTCCCAGGAGAGTAAAGAACGCACAAACGTAAATTAGGAACAGACGGGTGTTACAATGGGGGTTCAACAGAATATGAGCAATGCATGTAACGCACTTCACTGTCTTGCAGTAATCCTTGGCGGGGCACGTCTTGGAGACTATCTGAGAGTGTGACTTTCCGACGCGTCTCCACTTCACAACGTGAGCTGTCGTTATCACGCTGATTGGGAGAATCACCTCCGTCTCATTCCCCGCTTCCAGACTGTGCAGGCAGTAGTGTTTCGAACACACATCGTATCTGCCCGAAGGCATCTTGTCTCGAAGGGTCACACCCGTTTCCGTGCAAACGATTACTGTGTCGTTTCCGGATTCGGTCACGTGCCGATCATCTGTCTCGAACGGATCGTGAGATTTGATGTAATCAGTATGACTGTCCGCATCACCTCCTGGGCTATCCACTACTCGATTGGAATCTTGCCAGCGGATCTCATTGCCATTCGTTGCCAGCCGGTTGCGCAATTGAGTGCCCCTCATTAATCCAGCGAGATATGCCCTTTGGCTTCTCAAGTCACCATCTAGCCACTCGTCATTTGATGTTTCGTTGATCGGAGAGAGAGTGGTGACTGTTTTTGCCGGTGACTTCGTCGTGGATTGAATGTTTCCGATTCTCCTTGTTTCCGCACTACTCGCAGCCGAACTTGGCGGCTTTGTAGTTTGTGCGTGAGGAGAGAGAGAGGGGAGCGAGGTCATTGCGGTCGCGCGAGTCTTGGAGGAGTGCGGGGTCGACTGCCCCGGTGGCAATGTTGTCTCCCACTTTCGCACTTCCTCGTTGTAGTCTCGCATTGCGTTCGCAGGGGAGAAGTGGGCGAACAATGATAAAACCGTAATCAGCGCGGCAGCACGGTTGATTTTGACCGGCTTCTGTTTCGGCTTTGGCTGCGGTCTCTCGATCTCGTCCCGCCCTTCCTTCTGTCCCGTGACCAGTGCCGTCGGCCACTCAAGGCGCGACTTGTTCTTATCCCTGACCATATTACCCACCATGTTTTCCTTCACGGTGTTTACTTGAGCCGTGTTCACCGATACGAAGTTCACGTCACTGACTGTGTTTTGTCCGACAATCATTCGGCCAAAAATCGTTGAAATGACAATCGCACCCGAAGGCAACACCACGCGGCTCGCTGGGTCGACGACGTGCCAGAACACGTCTGCCCCGAGCAGGATGCCGGGCTTGCGCGCCTCCTCGTTGTTCGTCTCCATGCCCAACTTATTCAGTTCATCCAGGTCTTTTTTGTTGAGTTTAGAACTGCGCACAGGATTTGTGATTTTTTTCTTAGTGAGCAGTTTGCACTCCATTCTCTTTCCACTGGGGAGGAGGAATGTAGTCGGGCGCAGAGAGGATTCCTCCTTGACGGATACGCCGCCGAACACCGACAGGTGCAACGTCGTCTCCTCCAGCGAGGGTAGGCCGAGCTCGTTAGCAAGGCCCTCGTCAATGAAAGATCTCTCTGCTCCGCTGTCGAGCAGTACATCGACTGGCACCTCCTTTCCCAAGTGGGATAGAACACGGGCTCGCACGACCATCAGTCTGCCCGAGCCGCCTGCCACGTGATTGACAGCGAGCCTTTTCCAGAATGGCTTCTTCTTGTTCTGTTCATTGGAAGAGGTCTCATTGCTGCTGTCCTGGATTTGGCTTTTCTGTTCCTTGTCACACATGGATGTGTGATGCGAGCGACTGCAATGTCTGCACTTGGAAGACTTGCACTGTTTTGCCACATGCGAATCAGAGAGGCAGTTGAAACATAATTTCAGCTCAGCCACTCTCTTCCGGCGTTCCTCCGGAGTTCTGTACTTCTTGCATTCGCCGGACCAGTGGTTGCTCATTGAACAGTATTTGCATGTCTTGCTGGCAGTGTCTGCGCTGGTAGTGAACACGACCGACTCGGTCTCGCGTTCTGCGGTCTTCCCTTCTGCCCTCTCAAACTCCTTTTCTTCCATTCTGTAGATGATCAATTCGATCTCTCTTAGGAGCTCGTCTACATCGTCCTTATCGAGCAGGTCTTCCACCAGTTCCAGCTTGTCCCAGACAATGTCTGGGAATTTCCTTTTGATGGTTGTAAATAGGAAGGGGTTCTGGGTGGGTGCGAACTCGGCGAGTGACGCCACGAGCGCCACGAGCTCGTCGTGCATTGCACGCAGATCAGCCGGTTTCTTTGAAGTCACCGGCTTCAGACTGATTATCTTGTCGTGATAGATCTGACGCTGCCGTTCAGGCCTTGCGTACGTTCTCTGCAGGTGGGAAACGGCGTCGTGGTATCTCTCGCCCGATGCGGGGAAACGGCGGATGGCTGCGAGAGCAGGCCCGGAGAGACTGGTTGTCAGAGCCGTCATCTTGACGACAGACTCGCCCTCACGGCGGTGTACCAACTCGTTGAACACTGCCCAAAATCTTGCCCACTCGCTGTAATCCCCCGAAAACACGGGAATTTCCAGCTTGTGAGACTTGGCCAGGACCACCGCCAGATCGAGCGCGCGCGGGGCGACGGCATTGTCTGTCCTCCTCGGAGGGCGGACAGGCGTGGTCTCTGCTGTCGCTGGCGCGATCGCGGGTGCGACGCGCATTGCGGCTGTCGCCGATGCCATCTGCTCCCTGGCAGTGACTGACCTGCGAACCGCTCGCTTTACGGTGGCCGGCGTGTGTATTGTGGTCTCGTCAGATTCATCTGCACCCGTGCCCTCACTCTCTTCACTGGCGTCGGTGAAGAGGCTCTCTTCCAACACCAGACCCTCGAGGAATTTCGGGTGTTCGACTGCGGTGGCAGAGGGATCGAGCGCCGTGACTATGTTGTTCAGTTCATCGATTCGCCTTCTCATCCTTGCCACCACATTGGTCGCGGAGTTGATCATGCGCATGGCCGAGTCTTTGATTGCGATGAACTCGTGTCGGCATGCGTTCTTCTCTTTTGCTGGCTTCGCAGAGAACAGCGTGTCTGTGCCATTCACATAGTCACACGCTTCTCGGCACTGCGCCTCCAGTGCCACAGTCGCCATCACAATCTCGGTCAACTTTTCCCTCATCTTCTTGAGGCTAGGCAAGGGAGTCTGCTTTCCGTACTTCTTCTCTAGTTTCACAATGTTTGCCTCCACCTTGCTGATCTTTCGCTTTGTTGCGAGACAGCCGACCGTAAAGGCCGGCGGAGGCACAGCTGCCATGTTGATGTCTGCGCTCTCTCACTCTTTCTGTTTCGCTATCTCCTCAGCAATCAGGCGATGACCGAGTCACAAAGAGGCGTGCGAAAAAAACTCGTTAAGACAGACAATAGTTCTCTTTTGTTTCCACAGTCAGCCTTTGCAGGCGAGTGGCTACAGTTGGCTGAAGTTGCGAGCCTCTTCCACAGTCAGCCTTTGCAGGCGAGTGGCTACAGTTGGCTCAAGTTGCGAGTCTTCTTCCACAGTCAGCCTTTGCAGGCGAGTGGCTACAGTTGACTCAAGATGCGAGCCTCTTCCACAGTCAGCCTTTGCAGGCGAGTGGCTACAGTTGGCTCAAGTTGCGAGTCTTCTTCCACAGTCAGCCTTTGCAGGCGAGTGGCTACAGTTGACTCAAGATGCGAGCCTCTTCCACAGTCAGCCCTTGCAGCCGAGTGGCTACAGTTGGCTGAAGATGTGAGCCTCTTCCACAGTCAGCCTTTGCAGGCGAGTGGCTACAGTTGGCTCGAGTTGTACCGAATAGTTTGTCCAATCGTTATGTCTACCAAAGATTTTTCCTACTTCGTGGTGGAACGAAAGAGGAAAGAAAACAACAGGGTACGAATCTCCGGACTCACAGTCTCCTTTTCTGCTACGCGGGACGGAAGACGCTTCGTAGATCTCACGGAAGTCTCTTCTCGTTCGGCGGTTGCAGGTGTGCTCGGAGCTGTGCGCGCGGCGGTCGGCTAGCTTGTTACAATGACCCTCTCTAGTGCCAACCCCGCAGCCTCGCCTTATCATAAATCTTGCGCGCCCGCTGCCTGTCAGGCAGTCGGGTCGTAAGGCCTGACCCTGTGTTGCGCCACCGTGTGTTGCGCCATCCGGTCGGCGATCGCACAGTGCAAACACCGACTATCAGGCGACGCATGCCGCCAGAGATGCAGAATGTGATACTGCAACCCTGGGATACAGTAATCCGCGCGCGTGTACTCAGCGTGAAACAAAGCTGAAATGCGGATGATAGTAGTCTAGTGCGGTAGTTACCAGCAACGACGCTCCTCGGTCGTCCGGTGACTCGGCGTGCCACTCGCCGACGTCATCTACCTGTGGGGTACGGCTCGAACCGGCCGGTTCCGGCCCTCACCTACCCCGACCCCTAGCCGTGCGTTCTGCAAAGTGCACGGTGTGTCTGTGCTGTGCCAGACGGGTCAGTGTGTGTGTGTTAGACTAGCTAGTTTAGTTGCACACTTCCGATGTGTGCTCCTCTCTCGTATCCTCGTGCGTGATCACTGTGCAGGTGCAGCAGTGCTTGTTGTGAGTGTGCGTGACACTCCCCTCGGGGCATGACCACTCCCAATCAGTGGTTTGGCCCCAGCCGGCGTTGCGGCGGCAGTGCGAGATCGGTGATCAAGTCGGCCGCTCGACACGTGCCTGTGCATGTGAACATGCGTGTGAATGTGGTGATTTCAAATTCAAGCGGTGCTGCGATTCAAGAACTTTAGGTGCGCGAGAGTGATGATACAACCGAGCCGCGACAAAATGAAATCAGAACATACACGAGTGACGTCAAAAGAACCGCAAAATTGTACGCAGAGGAAGATTCACCCGTCGGTGAAACGAGAGTTAGACATACTATCACTGTATCAAATCAATATTAGAATACTGCGATCGCACAATATTCGATAACGGCACACGCGCTGTTGAGGAAAGATCAAAAGACGCTAAAGAGCGACAAGTGAAGTGTAGAATGCTCATCGGGAGCAACGCGGAATAGCGACCAGAAAGAATGGAATTTGGCCGATGCACCATGTGCGGCACCAAGAATGGAACCATGTGCTATCCGGCGGTTCAGTGGATTTATAACACAACACTTGATGATCCTATTTCCTACCAGTCCACCCTGGTTGGCACTATAGCGAGAGACGCCCATGAATGCCACAACAGCCTAATCCCCCACTCTCTCACCCCCTTACCCCCAATAACCACTACTTAGATGGAACCACATCCCCAAAATGTCCACACTACTCAAATACGCGAAACACGAACATGAGCACTATCATATTTATTGGTGGGTGGAAGGCGAGAGAGAAGAGCGAGAGGTCACTCTGCTCCGTGGAGGAACGGGGAACGACTCTTCTGTCCAGTTAGTGGCGGGGGCGGGGCCGCGCGCCATCGCGGTTCCAATGACCGCGACAGTACTCTTGTACATATTCAGCCTGAAATTCCGCTTTTCGATGCAGTACAGTGTCGAGTGGAAGTGAGGTGAGGTGAGAATCGAGTTCACCTTACATGTCATTTGGCAAGCACAGGCGATCAAATTATATTTTCAGAACGTGAGAGAGTAGACAGTAGGGAAAGAAGACAGTAGATAAGAGATTAGTACTTTCTGTTAAAAAAAAGTTTTTACATAACTGTCTCTCGAAAGTCGCAGTGACTACTGCAGATGTGAGAATAGAAGAGTAGACAGAAGGTGCCATAGTACTTTTTCTAGAATGTTGTTGTCACCGCTGCGAAGACGTGAGATTGGACAAGAGAGAGAGGGAGAGAGAGAGAGAGAGAGAGAGAGAGAGAGAGAGAGAGAGAGAGAGGAGGAGGAGGAGGAGGAGAAAGGAGAGAGATTAGGCATAACTGTCTCTTCATAGTCGCAGTGACTGCTGCAGACGTGAGAGTAGAAGAGTAGACAGAAGGTGCCATAGTACTGTCTCTAGAAAATTGTTGTCACCGATGCGGAGACGTGAGAATAGACAAGAGAGAGAAAGATGAGGAGAGAGAGAGAAGGTAGGAGAGAGAAAAGAGGAGAGAGAAGGGAGAGTAGACATAACTGTCTTTCGAAAGTCGCAGTGATAGTGATTACTGCAGATGTGAAAGTAAGAGTGGAAGAGGTGACGAAAGGTGGAAGTAGACAGAAGAAAACATAGTAATGTCTCTAGAAAGTTTTTGTCACATTGAAAGAAAAAGATGCAGTAGACAAACAAGAGCATATGTAGTATTAGTATTGTCTCTAGAAAGTTGACAGTAGAGTAGACAATAGAGAATATAATACTGTTTCTAGAGAACATAATACTGAGAGAGAAATAGAAAGAGAGAAAGAGATAGGGAGACAGTGGTAGAGGGAGAAGAGAGAGAGGAGAGATAGGGGAAAGTAGAACTGTCTCGAGGAGAGAGAGAGAGAGAGAAAGAGAGAAAGAGAGAGAGAGAGAGAGAGAGAGAGAGAGAGAGAGGCGGGGGGGAAGAGGAGGGAGATGAGATGGAAAGTAGACAGAACAGTGTAGAGGAGAAAGAGATGGGGCGGTGTACATCTGTGAAACATAAAATAGGTGAAAAAGAAGTAGGAGAGATAGTTAGAAAAGACAAAAAATTAAGCTACATATACAAAATACAAAGAACTTGAACACTTCAACTACAACCCTTGCGTGTATAGTTCCATGCTCGCAATAAGTTGCGCGCGGTGGGGTAGATCAGAGGAAGACGGAGAGTCAGCTCTAGGCAATAGCGCGCAAAACAAGAGAGACAGACGGTTATGGCACCGTATTTCGAACTGCAAGCGAGGTAGATCGAAAACTATCGCTCTGGCGCAGAGTATATGTTACTTCGCAAGAGTCATTGGAGAACAATCAACTATCAAACATGCAAGACGAACTATTCTTCTATTTTCTTTTTCGTATACCTAGTGCGTAGGCGCGCGACAGCGCGCCGGAGCGCTAGTCAGCTACTCTAAAAATTATGAATGTGTGAATATTCAATGTATATGAAAAGAGCGTACATTCGGACATCAGATAAATCCATCGGTCTGTATACTGAGGATAGGTATGGGATGGTCTACAAGATTCGTCATTGGAATATAAACGGAGCTTCTGCGAGCCATCGAAAGCCGATTGTACCAGAAGACAGTAGAAAAACACGTTGTAAACAGAATATATATTTGCAGAAGATGTATTGATGTATATTTACGGGTACACACGAAACAATGTCCACGACAAGCACACAATGGAGTCTCACTCCAAATCACAATACACACACTAGTCATTAGTCGTAACTAAAAAAGGGGGACTCCTGAAATATGCTAGTATCCTAAACTCTATACGGGCGAAACCAAAAACCATGGAACGGGACCGACGAAACTAAAGCATCGCTATAACCGACCTCATGCGAAAGAAGGGGGCGGGGCTATGAGCTGTGCCCCGCACTCTCTCTCTCTCTCTCTCTCTCTCTCTCTCTCTCTCTCTCAGAGTGTGTGGTGGAGCGTGTGGCGTCTCCGCGCAGGTGTGTGGCGAGTCTGTGAAAGAATAGGGCGGCTGGTAGAGGATAGAGCCGGCTTCTGATGACAGACGAATCTAAGTTGGTGCTTCTTCTTCTTCTTTTTTCCTTCACGCAATCAACACCAATGTGCGCGGAATTCGTTCAGCGGGTAGAATATTGTCTTTTTTCTCGCACCGAGTTTCCCACATATCACATGATCATAGTCAAAATGATACGGTATCGGTCGTGGAACGATAACGTCCATGCAATATTTGAAAAACTTACTTGAAAAAATATCTAATAAGTACAAAAAAAGGTGAAACAAATAGTCGCCATGCAAATGATCATATCTCTTCTCTATCTCTTAGATCTTTGAATAGCTCACTCATTTATGTATATGCAGATATATTATGTATACCTCACTGGTTGTATAGATAATAGTTCACAAGAACAAGTTTTTGAAGAGCAAACACATAGTTTCAGTTTTCCATTTTTATTAGACGATAAATCTCTCTGCATCATCATACGTAAATAACATCACAATGGTAGGGAAAAAGGCATGTTTTGTGCAAGCAAAATAGTGTAAGGAATGGAGTGGAAAGGAGTTATATGGCAAGAAGTGAATTGTGCGGCTTGAAAACACTAATGAAAAGACTAGTGAGGCGAAACGAAAGATAAGCGAGAAATCAGATCCACTCGGGGGCAAAAAGGGCAAAACGCGTCAGGCGCTAGAAACGCGCCAGCAAGACGCATACGAATCACAGCGACATTATTATGGCTGAATGAGTGTACAGAAAGGTTGCAGCAGCGAGTGTGATACCGGTACAATCTAGGGGTGAGAAGAAGTGGGTGGAGCGCTAGAGCGGTATGCGGCGCGCGTCGCGGTCGCGTCGCGTGCGGCGTTACATGGGGTAGCGCTGGGCGTTGATCTGCGCGAGAACGTGCTCGGTGAGTGGCTCGTAGGCGCGCAGCTTGGCCGACCAGACGAACACCTTGTGACCGGGCCGAGCCTCGTACCCCAGCCGCTGCAGGTGCGTCTTTACCAGCTTGAACGTGCCTGCAAATAACGCTCATCGGTATAGTGTTATCACATAGAGAACTACTTGTCGCCCATAGATAGTGTGGGAGTGTGGAAAAGGAGATGAAGGGAATAAATGAATAAATGGGAGGAGAGTGGGAAAGATGACGTACCTGTCTTGTCGACGTCGGGACACAATCGAAGGAACTGCGGAACGGCATAGGCGGCGAGCGAGCCGGCCAGAGTCTCGCCGATGGAGGCGATGAACTGAAAAAGGAATGAGTATTTTTTTATTCGTACTTCAACGATACGTTGCAACGCAACCATAAACACACATCATCTAGCAAGTGACTAATTGGAGAAGGCTAGTATGTACCAAATTCGAATAGACTTCTAGTGCTCGTGCAAACTTGCAGGAAGGTTTTCCCATTACAAAAACTTGATTTACAAACACTTGTCTGTGTTAGATCGAAGTCTTCCTCTGATCTCGGATGTGCGAGAACAGAGCCCTACCCCACCTGCTCCTCTCCCAGCTCGTCGTTCTTCACAACCGACGCCATGCCGGCGCGACCCTCCTGGCCTAGAAGGAACGGAATCGATTACTATAGGCTATAGGAAACTGGCGACCAAAAACGGTCAGCGCCACATCATGATGCGGACTTTACATGAATGTATCTGTGCATGATCTAATCAGCATGAAATATGGACTCCATGTTTGCAAGCTGAAGGAGCAAGTATTCAAGTGAGTGTGCAGAGAAATACTCACCCGGCACGATCACTCCGTACACGGTGGCGTCGACGACTCCCCTCATCGGGTGCAGAACGGCCTCGACCTGAGAGAATGGCGTGTGAAAGGGAATGGCGTCATCGTTGGCGTCAACATAACGTTACTTGTGATTGTGATTTTCGCGCAACAGTGATATTTATGAAACTTCTTTCGGTTGATCACCACACAGATGATTCAACGTTTCACGACTTTCAGAACACGGACAAACGCGTTCATCCATAATTCACACCTGTCAAGTATTGCACGTCACTTTCACACAGTTATAAACACGCTGACATGAACGATCTCTCTCCTCTGAACACTCAATACTCTCCGAAAGCAACAACGCTTCAACAACTCAATTCTCACTGTTGTTAAACTGCTAGTTGATAATTGATAATTTATATGAGTGCTAACCTCCGTAGTCGACACGTTCTCGCCCTTCCACCGGTACGTGTCCCCCGTGCGATCGCGGAAGTAGACGTAGCCCAGACGGTCCCAGTGCAGCAGGTCCCCTGCAAGTGACGTCATGGAAATGAGATGACGTCATGTCTAGTCTTAGTCACAGCTGCATCACGCATACCGTATCAGTCAATCGATACTACCGTACCCCAAACCCGCCACTACCGTACCGGACACGAAGCACTGATCGCCCTTGGCGAACACGTCCCGTATGATCTTCTTGCTGGTCTCGCTCTTGTTCAGGTATCCCTCGAACTGGAGAAGGGGGTCCTTGGCCCGGATGACCGACACCATCGCGCCAGTGTCGCCTGCAATCGGGGCCCGTCGAATCATTATCATAATACCAATCATTTATCACTGCTCTATCTTTATAACACTGTCTAAAATACAAAAGGATTCATGGTTTCATTGACGTCTTTACTTTATTCTGATTGTTTGCGAATGAATAGCTTCTATTTTAATTTCATGAACTAATCACAATGTGACTCACCCGGGTTGCACGCGACACACAGTCCATTCGAAGAGCGAATCACCTCTCCCGTCACCTCGTCGATCTAGAAAGTGTGGGTGAGAGAGAGAGGGAGAGAGAGGGGGAGAGAGGGGGAGAGAGAGAGGGGAGAGCAGAAAGAGAGAAGGGAGAGAGAGAGGGGGTGAGAGACGGAGAGAGAGAGAGAGATAGTGAGAGAGAGAGAGAGAGAGAGAGACCACCCACCTTGATCAGTCTGACTGGGTGCATCTTCTTTGTGAGTGGCGAGATCGGCAGGAATCCGCACGCGCCCACGTACCCGTCAATGTTCACTGCAAAAAACAGTTTTCGTGAATAAAAGATTTGAAAAACAATACAATACGTTTATTAATAAGTATCGAGTTTTGTGCAATGTGCAAGCGTGTCTCTAGTATCTAGTTGTTTGCTTTTGATTCTTTTGAAAAAAAATACGTTTCAGCGTGTTTCGCGTGGATACGTTTCAGTCCTTCATATCCCTACAACTCATCTCAACTCTCTCCCCTCTCTCTCTCTCCCTCCTTCTCTCCCTCCCTCCCTCCCTCCCTCTCCTCACCCAGATTGCTCGTTCCCTCCGTGCTACCGTACACCTCTCCGATGCGCACGCGGAATCGATCGACGAATGCCTGCCAGATCTCGGCGCGCAGACCGTTGCCGTAGAGGAGTCTGCAAGGGAGGGAGGGTGAGAGAGAGAGAGAGGGAGAGAGGGGGGAGAGAGGGGAGAGAGACACGACACGAGAGCAATCGGATAAGCGCACGAGTGAAGAGCGCAGTTCAAATGGTACGGGGGGATATTGCTCGTGCTTTCGAAATGAGATGTGTGGGTGTGGCGACGGGACCGTGTCTGGTCTCTGTCTGCCCTCTCCCACCCACC
This sequence comes from Rhabditoides inermis, assembly GCA_963966185.1. Taxonomy (NCBI): domain Eukaryota; kingdom Metazoa; phylum Nematoda; class Chromadorea; order Rhabditida; family Rhabditidae; genus Rhabditoides; species Rhabditoides inermis. The sequence continues at coordinate 1,178,146 of CAWZYM010000209.1, read as the reverse complement.
GCATGCTGTGTCTCCTATGTCTGTCCACAGAAAAAAGGAAAAGATGGAAAAAGGTGTATAATACATAAATATAGAGACAAGATCTCTTCCCACCTCATCGTGTGTCTCTGCTCCTCCTCACAGGGCGGTTGTGCCAGCAGATAGCGACAGATCTCGCCGATGTACTGCGACGCCTGAACGAACAGTGAGTACGAAACAAAATGATCACAAAAATCACACATTTCATAGTTACAACACTTTTGAACGAGCAGGTTTGTTTTGAAATTTTTAGTCAGGTGCGAAGAGAATTTATGCATGTACTTTTGTACTTTTGTTGAATCAGATTCAGATCAAAACAAAGCACTCCTTTTTACTCCTGGACTTTTCGAAATAGAATGATATCATAGCACAACCGCAACTTCTGTCCTTTCCCAAAATCGACGATTGCCGGACAGATCACAACAGCAAAAGTGGGACATGATGAGAACGACATAAGAACCTCCCTCCTCACTCAAAACAATTCGCGAATGAGCTCTACTTACAGAGGAAGCACACGTATTGTGTCTGACTTTCTTTTCTAGTGCCCAAGCTGCTTCACAAACTCCCCTGCCACGCACAGAAAGTAAAGCGCATAGAAAGTGAGGCAGGACAATAATGGAAACAGTCTCTCTCCCTCCCTCCCTCCCTCCTCACTCAAAACTTCTAAACCGCTGCCCACCCACCGTGCACTCGTACTTGACGCAGTCCTTCCAGAAGTTGCTCGCCGAGAACTTCTTCCGAATCACGCACGTGGAACCGCGCACGACGCACTGGCCCACGCCTGGAGAGGGGGGAAATCATAGGATTACATGATTACAAGGATTTCATGCAGAGGAATTTCGTAAATATGGGAAACATGTTGGAAGTGGAAGCATGCCACAAAACGTGAACGACGTTACGGGCAAAGTATTCATATCAAATATGTATGAGTGGTGCGTTTCACGTGCCATTCTAAACCGCTAATAAAATGAGTGGTAACATTCCAGTCTGATTTCAGCCGAGTGAGAGAAAATAGAGAGAGAGAGAGAGAGAGAGAGAGAGAGAGAGAGAAAGAAAGAGAGAGAGGGAGAGAGAGAGAGACTCTTGCCTACCGAGGATTCCAGCCGCAGTGTGATAGATGGGCATGGATATGTACACCTTATCACTCGGGAACACTCCGAACGACTTCGCAGCCCCCGTCACCATCGAGTAGTAGCTGCAAGTATTGATTTATTGAATTTTTTACTATTGATTATCAGTTTTAGCCGTGAGTTGCCGACGTAGTACTTTTTTGTTGATCAAACGGAAAACTTTTTCGTATGTTTCACGTAACTTGTAAGAAGCTACTGCAATCCTTACTGAGATGTCAGAGGGCAGAGGCTATCACATAAAAAAGTTATGAATTATAGAAGGTGATTTTTATCGGCAGGTAACCTAAGTTTCGCCCGCATACCGTTTACGTTTCACTGCCAACATATTACCGTTACTATTTTACCCCGATAATTGGATTATCGCGTGTGCTAGCAACCAAACAGAATTATTCCGAATACGTATACGTATCACAGCCACTATATCATTCAACTGCTGAATATTTGTAATCATCCCCAGTAATCCAGTAATGTGTTCTCTATGATGTCAATATCTACTTTCATTATTCATTGATAAGAAACTATTAGCGCCAATAACATTTCCAAATGATCATATCTTATCACTTTTATCAGTGAGTGATTCAGTGGATATATATATACGCACATCCGAAAGTAAGTACTTCAAGATCAAGATATTCAAATTTAATTATCTATTGTGATTTGTACAATAATTTAAAAAAAAAAACGCATACCGGAAATGTTTCATGACTGCGGCTTTCGGAAGTCCGGTGGTGCCGGAAGTGTAGATGAAACACAGAACGCCTGGAAGAGAAGGGATATCATATATTCCGATATATCCCTATATCCTCATTTAAATAGCGTGGTTCTAGTATCGATACGCTTCACGATAACCATAAATTGCGTCATGATTTTGAACGTCAATTCGTTTCATCCACCAACAAAAGCACGTGTAAAAACCGAAAACAAAGCTTCTCATCAAACGTTTCAATGAACTGGCTAAATCATTGAATTTTCGATACGTTTCAGAGTAGCTATGAATTCTGCTGTGATTTGAAACAGTAATATCGTATATTGAGACAGAGAATAGAACAGATTCAACAGATTGACGGATGGTCTTCATGTTTTTTTTCTCGGTAGATTGCTGGCTGTATTGACTTGTGTCGAGTGATAACAAAAAAGAATATGACTGACTCTTGAAGTCGATTAGATTCGGTTCAATCAGCGTTTGAAAAAGACAGAGAAAAGAAAGGACATATACCCAAGTGGGAAAAGACAGAAAGACTATTGACAGAACGATTGAAAAGACAGAATGACTAGAATGACAATGACAATTAAATGACTGACTTTTGAAGTCGATTGTGTCGAGTCTGTTGGGCTCGGTGATCGCAGCCTTGTCGAGTGCCGGTGTGAGATCAGTGAACCCAGTCGTCTCTCCCAACACATACACCGAGCTGCGGGCAATCGAGAGGAGCGAGTCGTCAAGCGTCTCCGCCAGGGCTGAAAACGCCCTGAGTCTCATCTCTCTCTCTCTCTCTCTCTCTCTCTCTCTCCTTCAGGGTACGCCTTTTATTCTCTATCCCAAGTAGGTAGAACTTATTGTCTCGCGAAAACGTTGCAAAATAAGAAATATGTGAAACGTACTACCGTATCGTGAAACCGAAACGCATTGAATCGGAAACATATGGTACTCTTGTGGAGACGTTCAAGTGGCGGTCAGTCTCTTCAAACACGTCTTCAAATGTTTGGAAGGCGATTTGAAGGGGACATTGAGATGAGATGAGAACGACCACCCCTTCAGCCATTCTCCATTCCGATTTCACTCACCGCTCTGCACTACTTCTCCGCTAGTTAGATGATAGCGAGCACAGCAAAAAAACGTCAGACACACATACTACGTTTTTCGCACAACACACTCGCACGCTCTGGGATAATGCAGATACTCAGAAAGCAAAATTAGTAGTTGTACGATATCGAGCGCTGCAAACGAGACGTTTAGACACCCTGAACCGCTGTGCACTACTTCGTTGCTAGATGATAGGG
>CAWZYM010000209.1:1047500-1170000 GCA_963966185.1 Rhabditoides inermis | reverse complement strand
GATAAGAGAGAGTGAGAGAGAGAGGGAGAGAGAGATTTGTCGGAACAGAGAGAACGCGCGCGCGCCACTGAAACTGAAAGCGGACAGTGTCCACTCTCTTCCCAGCAGACGAAAACATGCACAATCAATCAGATATCCACCCTACAGTCAGTGTGTGTGTGCAGGAGATAAGACGTGAAAAAGCCGGGGGGACGGCCGGATTCCGGCGAACACCGGCCGACATCACTCCGATCCGCGCTCGATCGATATATCCGCCCCCGCGGCGGCTGCGAACAGTGCGGAAAGCGAAAGTGCGGAGTTGGGGGGGGGGGGGAATCGGGGTCGCTCGCTCTCTCTCTCTCTCTCTCTCTCTCTCTCTCTCTCTCTCCCCACTGCAAATTCATGAGGGCGCCAGGTTACCTAATCCTCAATTGAGCCTAGCGGGGCCACAAAAGCGAGAGGGAACTTGAAACTGTTCCTATCTGTCAATTCATCGCATTTGGTTATGATTATGCAAATTTTTCGCAGAAACAAACCTGGCTACAGTGTAGCCATTATTTCGGAATGCGTGACACTGGTGTGGGAACGCGTTGAAAGCGTGAAGGCCGCAGTTACTCGATTAGCATGAGTGTCGACTAGACAGCTTCTCTCTCGCCACGCGCCTCACACCCTCTTAAGATCGACAGTGCCCGCTCGCTCGATCGTGCCACGCGGTCGCGTCCTCCACCACACATGGTAAACCTCTCTCCACACAAATCTCCCCGCCGGAGACTGCTCCTCCTCCACATTCACTGCTCCTGCTCCTCCCTATTACTGCTCCCACTACCCATCATTGTTCCTTCTCCCCTACCACCTCCCACGATGTTGTTCCTTTCTCTCACTACCTACTACGTCCTCTCCTCCCCCCCCAATCACTGCTCCTATCTAGCACTGCTCCCCATCACCTCCTATGCTACTGCTCATTACCTCTCTTTGCTCCTGCTCCTTTTCATCCTTCTCCTCTCCATCATTTGCTCTCCATCATCATTGATTCTTTCTATTCCCTTGCAGGGAGACGACTTGCTGGAGCGCTCGACGCGCCGCATCAAACAGAAGGGCAGCAGCAAGAAGAGGGTGCGCCCATCTCTCTCTCTCTCTCTCTCTCTCTCTCTCTCTCTCTCTCTCTCTCTCTCTGTGTGTGTGTGTGTGTACTCTTTTAATCCCAGAATCGCAAAGACAACAATGACACGAAGACATGCGACGCGGGCGAGATGTCCGTCAAGAAGCGGGTACTACTGTACCTACCGTACACCCCTCACCCTACCGTATTCCTAGAAACCCAAGAAGCGCACCGAGAAGGACAAGGAAGTCGACCCGCTCGCCAACCCCTCCGACAAGGCCAAGGAAAACTTTGAAAAGTTCATGACTGTACTGTACACTTGTCTGGGATACTGTAGTTACGTACTGATTAGGAAACGTTCAACGACGGTCCCGAGAAGCTGATCAAGGAGTACGAGACGATCATCAAACCATACTTCCCCGCCGACCTCAAGCGAGCCATCTTCGACGCCAACCCGGACAAGAACCGATACAAGGGTACGGTAGTATATCCGGTTACGGTATCCACAGTACCCGTCCAGATATCGTGTGCAACGACAACACGCGAGTGATTCTCACCGAAGGCAAGGGACCCGACTACATACACGCCAACTACGTCCGAGTACCTGCACATCGTACGGCTACCGTAATCCGTTCCTCTAGGGCGAGCCGCTCATGAACTCGTTCATCTGCACACAGGGACCCACCGAGAAGACTGTCAACGAGTTCGCTCGCATGATCGTGCAGGAGAAGGTAATGCACCTACCGTATCCCTTTTCATATAGTACACGCAGGTGCGCACAATCTTCATGCTGTGCGAACTGATGGAGGCGGGCAAGAAGAAGTGCGAGCGCTACTGGCCCGAGAAAGTCGGCGACAAGATGATCATTGGAGGTACCTCAATCACTCTTCTTTTTTTTCAGATATCTCTCTCCAGATATCACTATCACCACCATCGATGCTATCGAGAAGGACGCGCACACATTCGTCACCACACTAGAGTTCACCGCACCGCAGCGGACACTCACCCTCAAGCACTATCAGTGGAAAACATGGTAGATATGCCAAATATTCGTAGACGATCACTCTTCTCACGTAGGCCGGACAAGAGCGTGCCGAAGTCTCTGTTGGCGGTGTTTCGTCTGCTGAAGAACTCCCGCTGCAGCAAGTCGCCAACAGTGGTGCACTGTTCGGCAGGCATTGGACGCACTGGTACACTCGTCGCAGTCGAAATGTGCCTGCAACGACTCTACACTGATAAGGAGTTCAAGAGGGTGGAAATCATCAAGCTGCTCAAAGGTAATGTCAAAAGCTACAAATAACTATCGGAATACTTATACTTACAGATCAGCGTTGTCACTCTGTACAGATGGATGTGCAGTACGTGTACGCGATGACGGCTCTCTGCGAATATGGGAAGGCAATGATGCTCGTGGAAAAAGAAGAAGTTCTCAATGTAACTAAGAGATTCTTCATACATGTCATATCATCGATATCACTTATAGAGGTACAACAAGTTCCTGGACGACTACGAAGAGATGCTCAAGAAGAAAGAGGCTGAAGCTCTCGCCAATCCTCCCGTTGCACCTGCTCCCGCCAAAACATAGGCCCTGACAGAACCCGTGCTTACAAATCATTTCAATCATTCGTTTGTAGTTAGCGTTAAAATACTGAGAAAAAATCACTTACAAATCATTTCAATCATTCAACAAGGCGTGTTTCAATTATGCAATCCACCACTTACACTTACAGAAACACCAGTCTTCACAAATTGTCTAACTTGTCATAGATGAAATCAATAAACACATTGATTACCATGACAACATTTATGAATTTGCTGCCAAATAACAACAAAAACAAACGAGTGAGGGATTTACGAACGGGGCCTCTCCTTCTTTCCCTTGAACAGGGCGATCAGGGAGGTGTTGGCAACCTTGACGATCTTGAAACGGACTCCGGGAATATCTCCGACGGCGTGTCCCTTACGTCCGAAGCCAGAGACGAGAACCTCGTCGTTCTCCTGAACATTACAATAAACAAATGAATTGCAACTATTGTAAATGCAGAATGCAACAACTGAGAATGCGAAATTATTAAAAATACATTACAAAACAAACGAACAATAAGAGAGATAAAATACATACCTCAACGAAGTTAAGGCAACCGTCGTTGGGGACGAAGGCGGTGATCTTCTTTCCGTTCTTGATGAGCTGGACACGGACGCACTTGCGGATAGCGGAGTTAGGCTGCTTAGCCTCAACACCGCTGAAAGAGAACAAAATGAAAAACATAAATAATCATTGAGGAAAACACATAAAGATTGATAATTGTACTTACATCTTCTCAAGAACGATTCCCTTGGCGTGGGAAGCTCCTCCGAAGGGGTTGGCCTTCCACCTGGTTCCGAGGTTAGCCTTCTTATAGTCCTTGTCGTTCCAGCGCTGCTCCTTGCGGTGCAGACGGTGCTTGCGGGCCGTGCAGATACCCTTAGCCTTTCCCATGTTCTAAACACATGGATATACAAACAAACTTTCAAAAACAACATATTTCGCAGAATAGGTCCACAATTTGCAAATCGACGAATGACAGTTGATCGTCGAACGATATAATAAATGATATAAATTCGATATATGATAAAATACGAAACAAATAACACAACAAAATCCAACACAACATAGGACAAAAAGAAAATATAAAAATTGTGGGTTTCTTATGTCGAGTTGATGAATTACGGTAGGGTAAGAATGGTTTGAGAACATGCGCATCATACAGGAAACTCAAATAAACGGCATTAGGAATTTGTTGCATTAAAATGACAGAGCTGGATATTTTTGTTTTTGTTTTGTTTATTTGTTGTGTTTTGTTTATTATAAAATATTTATTGATTTTGTTCATTTAGATCACAATGGTTTCACAACTTGTTTCTTACTCTGCACATGTGCTTCCTTTTGCTGCTCTCTGGCTGGCTGCCGTTCAAGACTGGATTCCTACTTCCAAGCTTACTTCTGAGACCGGACAACACGTTATTTTATATGTATGTTTTGTTTCAAGTTTACAAACATCATTGTATTGTTTTAGGCTCCCGTCTACTGCGTTTTCTTCCTCGGGGTGAGCTTATTTTCTTTTGCGGTTCGAGTTGTCGTATTTTGTTCAATGCTTAGTGTCACGAGTTTCAACATTAACGGTCACAAGTCTAAATATAGTGCTACCAGTTTAGTATGTGGTTACAGGTCTATGCGCTCTGCAGCGTACTCCACGGAGTCGCCACATTCAACGACTGCGAATCTGCGCGTGCTGAGCTTGTGTCTGAGATTGCTGAAGCTCGTGCCGACCTCCAGAAGCGTCGCATCATCTGAGATTTGGTCTAATGTAAGCATTCCACCCGCCTCCTTTATTTATTTGTTATTTGGTAGGTTTCATCGGCATCGCAGTTGTTAGTGCAATTTCTATAATATTCAGTCAGTCTGCAACATAATGTAAGGAATTTGTGCCTTACCTCTCTATATGTTGTTATATCATTGTGATTCCGATTGTGTTCTTACACATTGTCATCTCTCCTAACCCTTTTAAGATTTAGTTTTATGGGTCTTGTACACACACGCTTGTATATCCTTATTTCCTCGAATCGGAGTGAATATTTATGGTTGTGCATCGTTTCATGTTTCATTGGTTGGGCAGCAGCGGCTAGGGGGTCGTTAGCTGCGTATGATGGCGGCGCGTCGCGTTTCCCCTCACGGCATTCACTCTGCGGCTCCTCTGGAGAGACCGCCGCCCTCTCCAAATTGGATTGTGTCTATGCGGTCTGAAAGCAGCGGACATCCTCGCCCCGCTACCACACCACCACACTTCTAATTGCCGCATCCGCTTTCGGCCAACCACACTATGCGATCCTCACTCACCAATCACGACATATTCCAGGTACGGACATTTTTACACAATGTTTATACGGGTAAGGCGTAGGCAAGTACAGCAAGAAATAGCACAAGTGCGTACCGGGGGAGTAAAGCGAACACTGGTTATGGGTGGGTCGGTCGGCAATCGGACAGAGACAGACGCGTTCGGCTAATTATTGTATGTATGGGTGCAAGGCACGAGAGCGTAGTTGTTTCGGTGGAGTTTATCCTCTCCTGGTGTGAAACTCCTTGATGATGTGCATGAGAGAGGGGAACGCCTCGCGAACCATCTGAACTATTCCGAACGACAGCGCGAGTAGCCGGATCTCGTTCTCACAGAGCTCCGTCCACTCCACCTGAAAACAGTTGTTATTGATTGATTGATTGATTGATTGATTGATTGAGTATTGACTGATTGATTGTCTCGTTGATTCATCGATTGACCGATTCATTGCCTGTTTGACTGGTCGATTACTGCTTGGTCGACTGATTGACTGATCGATTGACTGCTTTATTTATCGATAAACCTCACCTTGATGGAGTTCTCATTGAAGAATGACTTGACTGGTGTGATGTAAGCCACCCTCACGTCCTCCTTGGCCACCGCCCATCGCTCAGCCGTGAACACGCAGCCGCACGATTTCATCATCTGCATGATGTGATGATTATGAATCTCGTACCTACTGGTACCTGTGTGAATGCGCCAGTAGCGGAGTCGATTCTGCACCCGTTGAGTTCATCGGTTGCCGACTGGATCTGGATCGACCCACCGAGTTCGATCAGCTCGTACACCTTGATACCTGAAACATCAACTTATTTTTAGAGCTTCAATTCGGCAGCAGTAGTTGTCCTTTTCCGTCACATGTACTTGTTCCGATTCTTTGCCAGATAAGACGTTGTGTTCGGCACAGAGTGATTCTAGTGATAAGGCCAATCAAAACATAGACTAGCCTCATCAGCTATGCGAGGGTGGAGAAAGTGACGCGCTCCTCTCCCCCTCCCCTCTCTCTCTCTTTCTCTCTCTCTCTCTCTCTCTCTCTCTCTCTCTCTCTCTTTCTCCCTCTCTCTCTCCCTCTCTCTCTCTCTCTCTCTCTCTCTCTCTCTCGTGTCATCTTGCAACTGCGCAAGGGCATAGCCAAATGTCGTAGATGAAAGGATAGAGAACACTTCTGTGCCCCTGTTTTTCTGCCAATGTAGCAGAGTCATTAGCATTCCTCTTGCTCTCCATAGTTGAATGGGACATCTTCACATATCCAGTGGGATATAGCTAATCCTGTTTGCGACTCATTCACTTTTTGCGGCGAATACTAAATTACTCGCAGCGACTATTTGCAAATTGAAAAGAAAGAAATGAAAGGAAAGACGCACCGCTGACTGGGTGGTGGATCTTTGCCACGCAGCTGGAGCTGTCTTCATCGTCCGCGATTGCAATGGAGAGTATCCGGCGCGCTCCCTCCACCAACACCAGCTCATCCGGGAACAGCGTCGCCTGGAAAAATGTGGTCATGAGGAAGAATCAGAATATTCATCTCGAATCAAGTAGCACATGGTAATGTAAATTACAGTAAGGTTACGGTAAAGTACAGTAATACAACGCCTACTGCGAGTTCTAACAATACGGATTTCGGCGCAAACGTGGATGCGTATACGTGTTGTTGGTAATGCTTGTCATAGGTCAGAGGAGGAGAGGAGACCAGGACAAATTTGCGATTACGGAATTGGTGTAGTGTTACCGTTTAAAGGATTACGTGTGTGTGTGTGTGGGTAGTACTTGAAATGCGATACTGTTTACGCAGCGGCGATAATTGAGTTCGATGACTAATTTGATATCGCGCGAAAAATTGTGTGACGCAAAAAAAGTGTCCTGTTGGCGAGTCATTCAGGCGACGCGTATTTGCAAAGATGTCTGACAAAACGTGAACTCGGAAAACAAGGAAGTACCAACTCGGCTTTCTCTCTCTCTCTCTCTCTCTCTCTCTCTCTCTCTCCCCCTCTCTCTCTCTCTCTCTCTCTCTCTCTCTCTCTTTCTCGTACCTGCAGTACTCTGTATCCGCTTTCATCGAGTATCTCGAATTCTATGGGCTGGAATTGAACGGCGTTGCGCATCACATATTGCTCCACGGCAGTTTGTAGCTGGAAAAGTATACATCCTTCTACTTCTCCTTCCCCTCCTCCTTCCCCTCCTTCTCCTCCTTCTTCTCCTCCTTCTCCTCCTCCTTCTCCTCCCTCCTCCTCCTCCTCCTCCTCCTCCTCCTCCTCCTCCTCCTCCTCCTCCTCCTCCTCCTCCTCCTCCTCCTCCTCCTCCTCCTCCTCCTCCTCCTCCTCCTCCTCCTCCTCCTTCTCCTCCTCCTTCTCCTCCCCTAACCTGTTTCACGTTGCATATGCGTATCTCCATCCTCCGGTGCTTCTGTAGCACTTGCAGTTGGTCGATCTTTGTGAATTGGGGCGCGATTGCGGCGGAGAAACGCCTACACATACATTGGTTTGCTCCGATCTCCGATGTTCTAAGAATTTAGAGCAAAGATTTCCGGGACGCAAACTTTCACTGACCCAAAGAGACATGCGAACTTGCGAACACTCCTCAATGAAATATTCAGATTGCATAGCTCCACCCGCGTATTTTTCTTTTTTCAAAAGTAACAGCGAAGGTGAGAAGGGCAAAAACATTCCTTTCTTCTTTTAAAGCGAAATAATAACATTTAAGGTTCAAGGTAATATCTATTCTGACTTCCTTGTTCTTGAAAGGTTTTTCTTATAGTGCATCCGCTGTCATTAAGGAAATTCAAGAAAATGTCTAGAAAATTTGGGAATGCGAAGGTCAATTTCTCTCTACTTCCCGGATGTTTTTGCAGTTGTCTATGATCTTTCCCCAGAGGGGGTTTCCTCTCTTCTGCGGACAACAGGAGAGAGAGAGAGAGAGAGAGAGAGAGAGAGAGAGAGAGAGAGAGAGAAGGAGGAAATTGGAATGTGGGTGTGGTCATTCGATGACACGCAGAGTCAATCCGGCAAATGAAAAGCAAAGAGAGTAGTGGAGAGAGAGAGAGAGAGAGAGAGAGAGAGAGAGAGAGAGAGAGAGAGAGAGAGGAGGAAGCGCATCTTGAGAACGTCAATCCTCTCGCCTGTTCGCCGCTTGGCTAGTCCATATTTGACTACTACACTCCTCTCACTACTACAATACTATGCCGCCGCAGTATGTGAGTCACTCCACAGTCACTTTAGTAAATCAGATTAGATATCATATAGTGAAGTAGAAAGTAGAGACGAATCCATGTAAATCACTGACTCCTTGATTTTGACACTTCCTCGGAATGATCTAGTGGAGAGATATGCAAAGCGAGGTGACAATGAGATACAGAGAGCTAGAATAGAGAGAGAGAGAGATAGAGAGGGAGAGAGAGAGAGAGGGAGAGAGAGTTAGGGAGAGAGAGAGAGAGAGATGAAGGGACCCTGCCCACCTACCTGGCGGTCCGCGACAGCTGTGCGCTCATGCTCTGCCTCCGGCCGGCCATATCGGCTGCTCCACTGCTCGATCGCCGTCGGCAACTGCGACTGCGGCGGTTCTCTGCAAACCGATTAGGTATACGGTAGATGGGAATCCGATTACGGTACCGCTCATTGCCGCGGCGACGGACGCGCGCCGCGCTAGCCTGTCCATAGCGCGCGCGGAAGTTGCGCTAGGAATAGCTTGCGGCAGTGGTAGGGAATGCGGTTAGCGGGCGGGAGGGAATCTAGCGAAGATGCGACTGCTCTGCCACACTCCGGTAGACACCATAAACCCGATAAGGCAAATAGTCGCTGCTCCGCGTATGTGCGCTCCCTCCCTCCCTCCCTCTTTCCCTCCCTCCCCCTCCTTCTCTCTCCCTCCCTCCCTCCCCCTCCTTCTCTCTCTCTCTCTCTCTCTCTCTCTCTCGCAGTGCTCTGTGTGAAACCACGCATCACACACACACACACATATGCAGACACGCAACGAGATCGGGAATAGAAGCACGGATGGCGAACAACAAACAAACAAGCGGGGATACAATAGCGGGAACGTCGTCAGAGGCACACCTGCGACCTTTGTGGCCTTTGTCACGAGACTATGGATAAACGCTCATCCGCGATCGGGGCAAAGACCCTCGAAAGCAAACGAGCGATCGAAAGAAGCGCAATAACGACCGGCGCGACAATGGCCATCCGAATTGTTCTATCGATAGGGAGTGTCACAGCGACGTCCGAATACATCAGCCATTCACACCTTGTCGTCGAGATACGAGCGAGATACGCGCAGGAAATACATACATGGAGCTCGCATCGATCGATTTGGATAATGCGGTGTGTCAGCTGTTCGAAATGACATGCGCCTATATATAGTAGTCGGTGGACGCTCGCCAATAGATTAACGCGATCTTTCGGAACAGCCGAGTGATGCGATGTGGGATTACACGGATACATGGATAGATGTTTCACCGAGATGAGAAAGTGGCTTTGTGAGAGCTGTCGTCCCTTCCCATCTTTTAGACATATTCAATTGCGCCGAGCGATATATATAATAGAGAAACGACTTGGATAACCCCGGCAACGAGTTTATCTCTGTGTTGGGTGAAAGTGGGTGTGTGGAGGTATCGGAGGTCTATAATTGGTATGCGAAATGGGTGTGTTGGAATGACATGAACCCTATAAAACGCGCGTTGTTCGCATTGCCTCATCTGTCATTCGCTACGGACTTTTTTCTCCCGGCAGAGTTCGGATTCGGGATTTTGGGATGACGAAAAGGAGGACGTTTGGACCACCATATAGCATATGCACAGAGATGCATAGTGGATGGCGCGCCATGCGAGAGAGAGAGAGTGAGAGAGAGAGAGAGAGAGAGAGAGAGAGGGAGAGAGAGAGAGAGATCATACTTAAAGCAGAAGCAAGAGCATCGCAACTTAGCAACTATATATGAAACTTGTGGAAATCAGGGAATGATTTGTGCTCACTGCATCGCAAGACCGGAAGTCTCTGTCCCCGAACCTCTCATTCCTCACACACTCTAGTAGAATCTTGTTCGAAACTAACAGCAAAATGAAGCCAATCACTAAGAGCGTATAAAAACTCTCGCACTCTCGCAAATAAACATGCCTCAAGAATATAAAGAATGTAATAATGTAAATGGTTTACTGTAGTTTTTTGTTACCTGATAGTAAATGCTAATGAGTATGTTTTCGCCACAAAAATTGAATAACTGAATACAGCCGGAATTTGAAGTTTGAGCGTATGTAATCGGTAACCCTGAGGCGACGCAAAATAATTACAGTGATTTTTTTTCATCGCAGCTACAGACTAGTTGCTTAGAAAGCTCGCTCATCTTGAACTTATTAGCAACTAGAAAAATGAGATATTCCACAGAACATACACATTCTAATATATCTGTCTCAGCCGAAAAGTGAGGATCTTTTCGTGCTTTGCCTCTCGATACGCAGTTACTGCTGCGACAAAACTGTCGCTGAAGAATGGCCTTTCGAAAGGCTCTCGGAATACTCCCGAGTACTCCCGATTTCCGATCACTTCGGAATGCCTAGCTATGTACTTGTTACTTGTTATCTCTTTGAAACACTTCGGAACTGCTTTCGAACTCGCACCTTCATTCCAACATCCGCAGTGCGCGGATGGTAGACAGCTCTCTCTCTCTCTCTTTTCTAGTACTCTCTAACGCGTGAGAGAGAGAGGCGGTCTTTCTAGCTGCGAGTTTGAGTTCTCTCAGTCTCTTCAAAACACTCCCTTTGAAACACTTCAGGATTGTCTTTCGAATTGTCCTCGGAAAACTGCCGATCATTTCGAAACGCTTTGCTATTCCTTCAAAACACTTCGGAACTGCTTTCGAAGAGACTGACCACAGTACTTTGTATGGTGGAAAAGTGGGCGGACTTTCGAGTTCATCTCAGAGTGAAAGGAAGGCACCGTACCGCACTGTTATGCCTATATCACTTTGCTCTCTTTGCTAGCACTCTCTGCGCGTCTCTTGTGGGAAGAGAGAAAGAGAGAGGCGTACTTTCTGGTTGCGAGTTCAGCTGAGAATGGAAATGCACAGTACCTGCATCCGGACGGGGAGAGTAGGTAGGGGAGAGGAACATGCTAGCAAATACACGAAAGACGCCTTCGCCTTCCCAGCTACCCCAATAAGGCTCGTATGTGGGTGGGAGGTGAGTTTCCACTCAACGAGAGAAAGAGAGAGAGAGAGAGAGAGAGAGAGAGAGAGAGAGAGAGAGAGAGAGAGAGACGAGGTAGAGGCTCTTGACAGAAACTGACGGCATAAGGGGACGACGACAGGCTTGTGTGTCCTTATTGAAGGGGCCAATACAGGGGAGAATCGCAAACACATAGACATATAGTACGCTCGAAATTGCTACTATGAAGACGAAACAGCAATAAAGATAGCTTTCAGCTTCGAAAACATGTAAGACAACACATCGGTTAGAATGACAGAATGACAGAATCGGTAATCAGTAATCGGTGTTTCTAAAGCGCTATGTATTAAGGGGGAACATGAGGACATCATAAGGAGGAAATCATTAGAAACATTAGAAACATTGCGAGAGTCCAGACTATGCACATTTGCGCATTTCCGGAGCTTCGGAACGTGCAAAAAATGAATCTATTGCACTGATAGACACAAGAGGTCTACTACTAATGCGCGTTTGCCATATATCCTCTCTCTCCCTCTCTCCATCTCTCTCTCCCTCTCTCTCTGTCTCTCTGTCTCTCTCTGTCTCTCTGTCTCTCTCTCTTTCTCTCTCTCTCTCTCTCCTTTCTCTCCTCCCTCTCTCTCCTCCCTTCTCTCTCTCTCTCAATACGAGGGCGCATCACTTACCAGCTAACTGGACGCGGTAGTCGGGCATTAGTATGTCACTCCTTTTGGGCAACTACCGTCACAAGACTCGGAGAGAGAGGGGAGAGAGGGGAGAGAGAGAGAGAGAAAGAGAGAGAGACGAGAGAGAGAGAAAGAGAGAGAGAGAGAACAGCTGAAATGGAATGCGAATGCCGGAGTATTTGTAGCTATAGTTACAATCCGGGAAATGCCGTGTTTGGTATGCGCGACGGTGATTCCAGCATCCGAATTTACACCGTCCTACATTCCGTTTGTGAAAACACTTTTAAGTAACATTTCTAGTCGGAGGATAGAAAAAGGGATCTTTGGAACAATGTAAAGCTAAGCTTTATTCGATTTTATCGACATCCATAGGATACGATACGATAATCATTTCATTAGAAACTTATTTGAAGAGTGAAAAGTGTGAAGATGCACGTAAGTGCATTATATTAATAATTCTCTCAAATAAAAGAGTTTAATCCACAGTAAAATACACAGTTTTTCAAAACAAATAAATTTAAATATTTTTAGCTGGACAAGAAGATGAATGGGATGTGGCACTCTACTCCAACCACTGAACATTATAAAGAATAAATGTGATAATGCGAAGATATCGAATATAGCGCCCCACTCAAGCAATCCCCTCATTGATACAGGGATTGCAGAGTTGCATAATATACAATTATGGAAATGGGCGATACCAGGATACTAGGTACTAGGATTCAGGAAGTGTATTTTTTCTCACTCTGGCAAACACTTGAAAATGAGAAGTTGTTAAAAAGCTGTCTTCTTCTTTAAATAAAATAACCATTCTGTTCAACATTATACAAAAAAACTTTTCATCCTGGTCAGCGATTCTCGTGACATAAAGCTTACATTATTAGTAACATAAATTTACCCAAGTTTTCACTTCCCTATTTTCGAATTAATTTCTTTCAGCCATGGTCTCCTATGCACGCGGCCGGGCAGCGGAAGAAATCCCGGGCCCGCTCCTCCCATCCGACTCCGCCCCCATTCGCCACGCCCATTCGAGTGCCTGCAAAGTACAACATACAGGTGAGGTCTTCACGGTGTAACCGGCTTAGCGGTTCTTCGCGTAGACAGGAGGACCAAAAGGATCTTTACTCCAGCTTCACATAACCATACACTGCCGTTCTCTTATCAGGGAAATGGCATGATATCCCCCACTGTTCGCTCACTCTTATCAGGGTATGACAACTGAGCTGTGAACATGAAAAGACATGGAATAAGATAGGTACGGATCTGTATGTTTAATAATGTGTTCAATGATTTTCTGTCAGTCATAAAATCTTCTTGGCAACTCATAAGATGAGAGTTTGTGACTTGTGAGTACAAGTGTACAAGGCAGGTGAGTTTTGTTCACAAAAAACAGACAACATTGCGTACAGGTGATAGCTAAACTGTTGGAAGTGACCAAGTAACAATACAGCTGCCTTAGACACTCATACTCATGCCAGAGTAATTAAAAAGCCACGCGGATAGTTATGAAGGGACGCGAGTAGCGAAACTATCGATAGAGTATTTCGCTCTATCTCTCTCCACCCTCTATAGTATATATGCCACCCGATTGTTATTGTTTGACTCTTTGCGTGGATGATATGCAAATCACCCGCAACACCTCTCGCTTCTCTCGGAATTATTCATGTTTTGGCGGCGGTGGAAGGCCTAGAGGCATGTATATAAATTTCGCGTTTTATGGAGCCCTCTCCAGCCACAATATCTCGTATATATCGCTCTTTTCGCGTGAGCATCGCCCAATTCACTCCTTTTTTCGCTTCCATTTCATTTCATTTTCTTCATCGCAGAAATTTGAGATGTTCTTTCACGCTTACAACGTCTACTGCAAGCGGCCCGAGTGCCTGTGTCAGGCGAGAAAGGTATACGGTATCGGTAATACGGTACTTTCAAATATGGAACTATGGTCGATGGTGCCCCGCTGAGTGCCCTTCCATTTTATCACGAAGTTCTGCGCTTTTGTTTTGTTTTTCGAGTACTTACTTCTCCACTCACAATTCATTATTCAAGGAAAGGAAGTGGAGGCGGCCTATTATAATAATAGGAACTGAATCGCTGAATGCTAAAGAGCCAAGAGAAGGGGGAGAGAGAGGAGAGTGGAGAGAGAGAAAGTGAGAGAGAGAGAGAGAGAAACGAAAAACGGCTGTGCGACGCGAATTGGCGCATTCTTCTAGCGTGCTGGGTGCTGGGTGACCTTGACGAGATTAAGACATGAGTACTTCACTGACCACCTTTTTTGTTCCCTTCTCTATTATTCTACGACGTCATTTTTGCATTTTCAGAACTCGATGTCGCAACCGACTCTCTCGCACTGTTTGGACGGCGCGCATCACGCTAGACTGCCACATTCACTGGCTACCAAGGTATGACTGTACCTGTACCGTTATCAGCTGATCAGCTGATCAGCTGTTCATTTATATAGTGACTACTTCATTGATTATCTATGATTATGCGATTATGACGTCTCTTCTTGGCAGCTTTCCACGACCTTCACACAGCAGCGAACACGTGTGATAATGTGATCAGTCATTGTGATATATCCGGTCTAATCACCCGATCAGCTGATTGCCACCTCATAGCCCCGCCCACCGGAAGTGAATGGGGGGAGGTCACGACCCCACGCACTCATGTACTATTGCGTGGGCGGCGGCTGCACAGATGGTTATCGATTTATCGATCGGCGCGATCAGCTGTTCTCCTTTCTTTGATCTATGTTTATGGATAGGGTTTTTGCGAGTGTGAGTGTGGCTGTCACCTCGTCTCATTCTTGACATCTGCCCCTTTTTGTGCCGCCCGAGCCGTCTCTCTCTCTCTCTCTCTCTCTCTCTCTCTCTCTCTCTCTCTCGACTGGGCAAAGAGGTTGTGCAGAGTCTGACCTTCTTATATGTCATGGTCTAATTGTTTCTGTAATTCTAGCGATCAGTATGGGAGACTATTTTTCCCGCTCGCTTCCACCTCCGCTTTTCTCACGGTGTTTCGGTTTCCGGAAGCGAGAGAGGAAGAGAGAGAGAGAGGGGGGGGAGAGTCGTGGGAAGCTCTTTGTTTCTCCTAGAATGCCCTTGCACGAATGTACTTTCCGCCTCTTTTCGCTTTCACCTCTTCTTTCCTGAGTCGCTTCGAATTCCACATGCAGTGCGCCAGTTTCTCACGTTTGTCTCCTTCACCCTCCAAAAAAAATCCTTCAACCTTCCACACTCGTTCTCTCTCTTTAGAAACTCGCAACCGCAAGTCTCCCCTCTTAGAAAACTGCCGCATTTGCCTGTATTCTTCGCTCTTCCGCCCCCCCCCTCTCTCTCTCTCTCTCTCTCTCGCATCCCGTCATTTTCATTTCGCCTCGCTGGCTCATTACCGCTGCACCCGCAAAGAATGGATTTCCATCGCAGTAGTCTTGTTCGCCTCCTTTTTCCCCCTGACATGCGTCACTGTTATGACTGGCTCTTCTTCGTCGATGACGATGATTTCACTACGGACGTTTCCTATTTACATTCCGAAAGATGGCCGCCGCGGAAAGTGTACTTTTTCAACAACTCCTATTCCCATTCTTTAACCGCTTTCCGATTTGCATGACTTGTTTCATCGCCATTCTGTTAAAATAGCCATTGTTTCACCAATGTTTATTCGGAACCGCAAGCATGATCACTCACTCTCTCTCTAGGTTGTCATGGCTCTCATTGTTTTGGGCGCGGACCGCCCGCGACCAAGCAATTATCCAGTCTAGTGCTCTAATCCGGGGGAAATAATGGAAGCCAACCGAATCGGAGAGAGAGAGAGAGAGAGAGAGAAATCTATGGACGCAGGCTTTTTCCGCCGGGCTAATTGATGTGCTCGTCTCGACCATGTGTGTTTCTCTCTCTCTCTCTCTCTCTCTCTCTCTCTCTCCCCTCCCCTCTCTCTCCCTCTATTCTTTTCATAGTAGTGAATAGTGCATGGTCACGGCGCAACGACGTTGTTTCACGCGCGATTTTGTCTCGGCGTGTGGCCGTCATTCCATCACGCCACGCTTTTCCCGAAATCACGCCGCGTGAAATGAACGCGCGGAAAAAATCTCGAATTCGAGAATCCCGAAATAACGCCCGTGGTAGTTGGAGAAGTCAGAAAATCCCGAAACAACGCCGCCGCGCGTTCATTCGGGATTGGAGAGATGAAGCGACCGGTGGGCCGTGATAATTGGAAAATTATGCAATTGTTTCGATAATGCCACATGATTTGTCTCATTTCTCAACCGTCTCATTTATGAGAAAGGCAATGAGGAGGCCGTGCATGGGATGCAGGCGTCTCGAAATGACGCGCGATCCCGAACAAACGCTTTCGCAAATCTCGAATGAACGGCAGCGTGATATCACGCTTTGCCCGTCAAAAGTCCCGAGACAACGCGCGCCGGTCCGCGCGCTTGGCATGGGCGTGCAATCACGCCGCTCATTTCTCGCATTCGAGAATCCCGAATCAACGCGCCGCGTTGTCTCTTCTCGAAATGACGACACGCGTGATCGCGCGTTGCGCCGTGACCAGGCACTAGTAGTGAATGTACTATACTATCGCGAAACTCGCTTTTTGTCGGAGCAACAATGGTTCATTCATAGCCATTGATTGATAGCCGCTCGTGACATTGCATGGTAATTTGCATGCCGTACGAACTGCTGACTCACCGTTCTCTCTCCTCCCTCCTCTCTCTCTGTCACTCTCACATATTGCCTCTCTCGAATCGGCAATGTGTTGCCGAGTTGCCACACTTTCGCAATTCGCGCATCAGAGAAGACGGCTTAGCGTGACCTCACACACTTCTAATCTCTTTCTAACTCTCTCCATTCTCTCCTCTCTCTCTCTCTCTCTCTAATCCCATCCTGGGAACCACTTGTTTATATATCTCGCTGCTTGCGCTGCTCCCTGACCCGAGACAACGACATGTCATATATGTAGCCTCGCAACAATTCTGATGATTTAGCGGTCTCTCTCTCTCTCTCTCTCTCCCTCTCTATTTCTCTCTCTCTCTCTCCCTCTCTCTCTCTATGCCGCCCACCCAATGGCACTCTTGTCAATGCAATATAATTCTATAGGGAGCGCGGCTATTCTTGCAGGAATGTGTACTATGCTACGTACTTCCGGCCAACGAATCAGTATGCATTGTGTGTTCCTCACTCTCTTCTATTCTTATCCTTGTTTTCTTGTTGTTGTCGGTTCGTCTCGCCTTGCCCTCTCACCCCCTAGATTTATGTTTATGTCTGCGCAGGATGGCCCATGTGTTACCAGTCTCTCTCTCTCTCTCTCTCTCTCTCTCTCTCTCTCCGCTCACTCACTCACTTTGTGCATACATTGGCTATGTACTGACCTAATTCGAATGGTACTTGGAGTGGAACAGAGCTAATGCGCCTTCTTCGTTTTTACGGTTCTCTGATACCGTGATAAAGGGTGTGTATCTCCGAGCTATACGACCCCACCCAAGCAGCCACTTGTTTCTCGCGGCTCGTTTATAACGTATTATCTCGTCCGCGCATCTTTCTAAAGTCGAGTCCATAGGATCTTTCTCCCTCCCTCTCTCACTCTCTCCCTCCCTCCCTCCCTCCCTCCCTCTTTACTCCACTATCCGTATTGTGTTTGTATTGTATCGTGGCTATCACACTCGAGTGTTGGCATGTGCCAAGACACAGAAAACTGGTATTCCCCCCACACATTCACCGAATTGCACTCACACTTTCGCGGTTAAGCACGCACAAACGCGCTGCTTTTGACAGGTTGTAATTATTGAACAACGAACGCGTTCTGGAGTGTGTGTATGTGTGAAACCAGCGTCTCTATCTCTCTCTCCCTCTCTATCCCCTCTCTCTCTCTCTCTCCCCGTACACACCGCATGTTTCCTCGTTGGGCAGTGGTTTCCGAAAAGCGCAAACAGCGGTTTGTCTCGCTGTCTTTTCCCATTGAGTGGATTATGTTACATACATGACTCCCCTTTATGTCCTTCCCTCTATTCTATGTCTTTTTGGCCATTCAGAGGTAGAGAGAGGTGAATAATATATCCATCGCATCTCTCTCTCTCTCTCCCTCCCTCTCTCTTTCTGACTCCGATTTTCCACTCCACTAACCTCTCTTCCCCTTTCACACCTCTGACCGGTTCGGGCACACACACACGAAATAGCGTTGCGAATCGAGAGGATCAGACGATTTACGGCGAGAAAGTGTGTGATCGGCAGAGTGCGCAGAGCGGCGCGGCGCCACTCATCGGCTCGTTCCATGTTGAGCATCTTGTGAGCACACACTGTCTCTGCACTCTCTCCTGCAGACACACTCTCTCGCCCCTTCTCACTTGCCCTGAGGCACTCTGGGTGACACTGAGCCTCTCTTCCTCTAGTGCCTGCTTGATAGCGGCTCACTTTCTTTCATCTTCTCCGCTTCGGTATATCATATTGATTCGTTTATAATAAGGTGTAAGATATGCGCGCAATCTGCCCTGTGCTCTCCTCTTTCCGCACACTCTCTCGTCCCTCTCTCTCTTTCGCATTCAAATGAGATCCTTGTGGCAAGGCTACAATCTGCAAATAGGCAGCGCCGCTCCCTATAGTTTACTTGTTTACCCAGCTGCTATGCAATCAATATGAGAAGGAAGTATGTTGTTTACTTGTTTGTTTACATTGTTTACTTGTTTGTTCACAGGCGGCTATGCTGACCGACTCGCCATCGGTGTCCGTGCAACACACCAACAACAACATAAACGTAAAACCCAAGCACTCGTTTGGAAACGAGCGATTCGATGAAAATGTGGGTTTAAATCACATTTTGATAAGAGATGGGGAGATGAAGGATTGAGACGAAGATCATTTGGTCTTGATATGTTTCACATCCAACATTAATATCACTTCTCCCAGTAGGGTTAATTTCCACTGTTGTTCGATGTTATAACAAAAGTCAAACTAACGACTAAACAAAAACCGTAAACAATTCAAAATGTATGCATCAATCAGCATTGCATACATTATAGGAACACTATTTTATTGCAATTCATATTTTTTTGTCAGGACATCGTAGAAGACGCTTCTGGATCCATACTCTCAGGGTCTACCGAGGCCCTGGTGAGGAGACTTCTGCCATCCAGGTGAGCCTCTCTCTCTTTCTCTCTCTCTCTCTATCCTCTCTCTCCTCTCTCTCCTTTCTCTCCTCTCTCTCCTCTCTCTCTCTCCTCTCTCCCTCTCTCCCTCTCTCCCTCTCTCCCTCTCCCTCTCCTCTCTCTCCCTCCCTCCCTCCCTCTCCCTCTCCCTCCCTCTCCCTCCCTCCAGTATTGATTTATCGATTGATTGACAGAGGTCGAGCGCCGGACGACAACTATGTGTTCACTCTGCTACTCAACATTCGAACAGTCATGTCACCGCCAGAGCTAATGGCTAAGATCATACAGGTGAGAGAGAGAGAGAGAGAGAGAGAGAGAGGAAAGAGGGAGAGAAAGAGAGTTGAATGATTTCGTTGATACGTTTCACATTCTAACTATATGCTTTGTACAGTACTATTCAGTCAATGTGAGCTATTCCACTTTTTCAAAAAAAAACACCCTTTGCCAACCTCGCTAAACTGTATTCCCCCAGGCGTTAGCCTACCAAGATCTTCTACTGCATGCTTCATAAGGTTGTGATTACAATGTCATGCTATAACTATTTCGGATAAATCTCTGAACTGCTCTCCTTTGCAGTACTTTATGTTCGAGCAGAACTCTGCGTCCTCGAACTTCCGGCGGGAGGGCCGCCTGCTGGCCGGACAGTCCGTACTCTCACTCATGCAGCTGTGAGTCGATTATTGATTGATATTGATTGATTTATTGATTTATTGTCATTACATATTTACTTTCTCGAACATCACGAGTTGATTGCCAAGAATGCGCATGGCTTACCTATAATCCAGTAGTAAACCCCTAATAGTCAAGAAACACACTCGAGACAAATGCCCCCCCCCCAACAAATCCGTGTTCCGAATAGCTCCTGTCAGCGGAAAAAAGTAAGAAGACAGAAGACCACAACAATGTTTTATAATTTTTTTTCAAATTGAAAGCCATCGATTAATTCAATATTCACATAGGGTGTATTGTAGTGTGCGAGAAACGTATTCAATTTTCAACTTTCAGATGGATCTCGCATCTTCCCTACGATTTCCGCTCCGATTCGATGCAGGTTGGTGAAGCAGACCAGTAAACAAGTAAACAACCATGTAAACAAAGTAAACAAACATGAAAACAACCATGTAAACAGGTAAACAAACATCCAGGACCGTCTCACTGAGCTGCTGTCTATGTGCGGCGACAAGCAGGTCAAGCAGAAGGCGTTCGACCTCAAGGACCAGCTCAACACGATCGTGGGTTGTTTACGTTGTTTGTTTACTTGTTCGTGTACTTGCTTGTTTACTTGTATGTTTATTTATATCATTTATTTGTGAACTCTCTGCTTTGTCAATTCCTCATTGTTTGTTTTTCGTTTATATATATATATATATATATATATATATATCTTTATTCATACATAGGTATGGTAGCGATACAATATGGTTTGAAATGCGCGGTACAGAACTAAGAGGAGTTTCGACAGGGTTCTGAGGCTACTCGATCCTTGCCCAGACGATGCGCAGACAGACCAAGGGATTTCGTGCCCCCAGACACTGTTTATTAGAGCAGCGTATGCGGGAGTAGGAAACCTTTCATACCACTTACCAGGATGGGGTTCGCGGCCGGTGGGATAGACCCTCCCACTGATTCACTCCCCTCTCCACTCTACAAATGATAGCAAGAGCACGTTTATGGGTTTATGACTATATTCTAGTTGGATCTACAATGTTCAGTTGATTCATTTGAGACTTTATAAACTTGGTGACACCGACTTTGAATGCGCTTTTGTCCGACACAAGGACAATGTGACTAGGCAGCTTATTCCATAAATTGTGTACTCGGAAGTTTGTTTGTTTGTTCACTCGTTTGTTTACGTGTTCGTTTACTATGTATTCAAATAACTGCATCATCAAATTCTGAAAAAAACTATTCGATTTGAGCACTATTAACTACGTTTCACTGTTGCTACCTATAGTAACGCGCATTTCTTTGACAATGTAGAGTCTATATTCAGCGAAATAGAGAAAAAAACGTGATTGTGTAGTTGTTTGTGTATCTGTTTACTTTTTTTTGTTTGTTTACTTGTTTACATCACCTCCCTCAGGTGTGCAAGGCGGAGCGGTACGAGCGCGCCTTGGCAGGACTACAAAAGGACAAAGAGAGGCCGAAGAGGAGCGATGATATAGTGAGAGTGAGAGGAAGAGGGAGAGAGAGAAAGAGGGAGAGAGAGAGAGAAGAGAGAGAGAGAAGAGAGAGGGAGAGAGAGAGGAGAGAGAGAGAAAGATCCTCATCCCCTCCCTCAGGTCGGTCTTATCACCGTCTGCTCCACCGCCCTCGTCGTCGCCCAGCAGTTGACGCACATCGAACTGGTAATTTATTGATTTATCGATTGATATTATTTCGCTATCTAACGATTCATCGATTTATTATAGTGATACCTGGTGAATTCTTTCTTTGTTTATACTTACGTTTCACCTGTTTCATAAACATCATAAACGTTTCGCCTGTTTCATCAAATAGCCAAATTACCATAATCAATCTCCTTTATAGGTCCTTTTTTGATAAAAAAAGGGCTATAATTCTGTCCCAACGTTTTTTTTCAATCAATATTTCTTCAGGAGCGGTTCTCGATGATCGGGGCGGACGAGATCGTGGAAGCACTGTCTAAAAACGATCTGGCTAGTCTCGGAAAACAACAGGTGAGTCTCTCCCTCCCCTCTCTCCCTCTCTCTCTCTCTCTCTCTCTCTCTCTCTCTCTCGCTCGCTCTCTGTCTCTCCCCCTCTTTCCTCTCATTCTAGAAATCAACAAGAAACGTATCACTCCCGAAACGTATCCCCCCACCGTACCGCGTTACGTTTCAGGGCTCGCACATCGGTCAGTACGTGGAGTGGTTCAATCGGCTGTCGGCCATTGTGGCCACCGAGATACTCCGGAATACGAAGAAGAAGCACAAGGTACGGTATCTCTATCACTCTACCTTTGTCTTACTCTTCACTTACTTACTCTACTCTCTCTCTCCCTGCATCTTCCTCTCGACCTTTATTCAATCAATGTGACAGGTTCTTGTTAGTTTAAATTATTTACATTTGATTTTCTCTCACATGTCAAAGGACCCTTTTGTCAGCAAGACGCGCGATTTTGACGTGTTTTACACGGTTATATCGAACGAACACAAAAAACCTCATACTGTAACATATACCATGCACTGTATGCTCCAGCTGCTAATCGGCGTACTTCTTTCCCACTGTGTACAATGCAGCGTTCTCTACCTCCATCTAACATACCACATGAGCCGTCCCTCCTTTTCCAGCTCCTTGTCATCGAGTTCTTCATCGACGTGGCGCGCGAGTGCGTCAACGTGGGCAACTTCAACTCGCTCATGGCCATCGTGGCAGGACTGTCCCTCCCTGCCGTGGCAAGGCTCAAGAAGACCGTGAGTGCCGAGATTAGAGAGTAGACAATAGATCCGCGTAGCTTTGGTGTGAATGAGTGGCCATTCAATTTTGGGCTGGCTGTCACTCACTCCCAACCGTGGCGAGACTCAAGAAGACCGTGAGTGGCCGTGTCAAAACAAGATCTGGAAATGAAACGTAACCACACACTGTACACTGACGCAAAAACCCGGTTATACAATACAAAACGATACGTTATTGAGCAATGAGCAATGTGTTTGTGCAAGTGCGCCTCTGGACTATACACACCTCATTTCAGTGGGCTCGCGTGGAGAAGAGCAAGCTGGACGTGCTGCAGCACCAACTCGACCCGTCCGGCAACTTCCTCTCGTACAGGTACGCTGGGATCGCACAGCAGCCACACTTACTAGAAACCAGTTTATGGCTATCACCAGTCGGAGTCGCGCCTACGGCGCTTGCTCCTCCTTGTTATGTGGGGATGATTTCGCAATCACATGCCGCATTCTCTGAGAAAAAGCGCAAACTAGGCGCGTCTCACACGCTGGCGCCGGCTGCGGTTTATAAGCGGCGCATGAGCGTCATTTACAGACAGACGAACGGACATGCCGTTTTCTATATATCACACCGTCTCTGTAAGAATCGGTCGAGGTGGTTACTAGGAGCTATGTTGGCTCATATAGGGGTTTTCAAAGGAGATGTATATGTTAGTTTTTGTCAAATATGCAAATTAGGCTCATTAAGGGACCACTACCTCAAATCGGTCAATTTTCGTCAAAACATTTAAAATAGGTGCTTGTTCGATTCCTTGTTAGATTTTAAGAAGTTTTTATTATAGAATTTTTTTTAAATTATTTTGAAAAAAGTTTTCAATTTTTTTTTTGGAAATGTTCCGGTCCGAAAAAACAAAAATAATTTACATCACCTTAAAGAGCGTTTTATGTTTAGTCTCTATGATTTTTTTTCCAAAAAATTTTTTATGGCGAAAGTTGGTGCAATCGATTTTCATGAAAATGTGTCCACAAGGCAAACAAAACGTGTAAATTCTGATGGTGAACTCTGTTTTTGTTTTTTCTCAGTTGAAATAACAATAAAAGTGCACATATCGGCATTTAGGCTGACTGGACCACTTTCAATCGTCTAGATGGCGAAAGACGGTACAATCGACTTTTTTGAAAAAAATCATGGAGACTAAACATAAAACGCTCTTCAAGGTGATGTAAATTATTTTTGTTTTTTCGGACCGGAACATTTCCAAAAAAAAAATGAAAATTTGAAAAATTATCATTTTTTAGTTAAAACTTTTTTCAAAATGGTTTTTTTCAAAAATATTCTATAATAAAAAGTTCTTAAAATCTAACAAGAAATCGAACAAGCATCTATTTCAACTGTTTTGACAAAAATTTACCGATTTGAGGTAGTGGTCCCTTAATGAACCTAATTTGCATATTTGACAAAAACTAACATACACATCTTGTAGAGGACCTTCAAAAACCCCTATATGCGCCAACATAGCTCCTAGTATCCACAAGCCCGAAAAGTGTTCGATTCTTACAGAGACGGTGTGATATTAGAATAGTGAGACCACTCTCGGATGGTCGGCTCTCGCTTCGTAGTTTCGTTTTGAAACAATTTTTGCTAATGGACTGCATTGCTATTCTGGTGTACTGAACTGATTTCATCAATTTCATTTCTCATTTCACCATCGGTTTTTACTGTATCACGATTTTCAGGGCAACTATGAAGGCTGCGGTGTGGCGCGCGGACGCGGCGAGTGGAGAGAACGAGAAGGTACGCTGGACGCCGGCGCTCAGCGCCTGCTGGTTTGTGTTGTTACAACCTGCACTGCAAAGTGTCCTGTGAGAAAAGTTCTGTATGAGAGTGAATAAAACCATCGAGTTAATGATTTCGAGATGCGTTTCATGTGAATTATAACTGAAGATTGCGGAGACAAGGAAAATAGTATATTGAAAGTGGAATAAATTATATAATACTTACTTGCAGATCATCATTCCGTTCTTCGTGCTGCTGCTGAAGGACCTGTACCTCATCTATCACAGTCAGCCGAGGGTGCTGCCCAACGGACACCTCAACTATCTGGTGCGGCCATCTCTCTCTCTCTCTCCCTTCTCACCCTCTCATGTCTTCATTAATGCATTAGGGAATTAGACGAATACGTATCACTCAACCCATAAATGCGACCGGTGCAACCATGAGTAATTAGTTTTTGCATTGGGTTGGTATTCCTCCAGTCAACTACGATTTCTGAATTTAAAAAAAAACAGCTTTTCATATGTCAATTCCACTTTTTCCAGGCGTATTCGCAGTTGGCTGAGAACCTGCAGAACGTGTTGCGGTGGAAGAACAGGGGCTGCGCCTTCCCCAAGGTACGACTCTCTCTCTCTCTCTCCCTCCCTCCCTCTCTCTCTCCCTCTCTCCTCTCTCTTTCTTTCCCTCTCTCTCACCTTGTAATTCAGGTCCCAACAGTTTTGCAACACCTCCTCACAACGCCCACATATTCGGAGAGAAGTGAGTTTTTTTCTTCGGTAAATACATTCAAGTCAGTGTTTATAGTCTTTTTATAACTGTCGAATCTCCTTTTTTGGAAAGAGTTTATGCTATTTCCAGGTATGATGTTGGTCTCTTTTGACGCAGAGCCAGCCGAGTGCGCGACGGAAAAAGAACAGCACAAGAAGTTGAAGTGAGTCTCTCTCTCTCTCCCTCGCTCTCTCTCTCCCTCGCTCTCTCTCTCCCTCTCTCTCTCCCTCTCTCTCCACTCTCCACTACGCCTCAATAATCCCGCTCATTTGCGTCTTTTCAGACTGGAAATCAACAGCAACTCTTGAAGCCCTACATAATTCTCTTCAAATATGAAAATGTACAAATTCCCAATCTCCGATCTTATCATCCCCAAAGAGTCACACATATTCCGTTGCCATCAAAAAACGTTTCCACATGTCACAGTATTTCTCCTTTCTTTCTTTCCTTTTTTTCTTTTTTCGCATCGCCCACACGAGTCGTTTAAATAATTCCGTTTCCCCCCAACATTTTTGCTTTTATGTTTATCGACTTTTCTTCGCATCACATATTTTGTACAAAGAGAGAGATTAGAACAATTGTGTATAGAGAATAAACACATTTTGAGAGAGATCAACGGGTACTACTAAAATCAATACTATCAATAAATCAATACTAATCGATAAATCGATAATCAATCGATAAATCAATACTCGTTTCCGTCCTCGTCGAGCTTCTTTTCGCCGCTCGCCTTGATCATCGACAGCCGATGCGGGCCGATGCGCACGTTGTACTTGGCGCCCATCTGATAAGAGATACGTTTCACGACACGAGATAGATACGTTGCACGCATGTAGATACGTTTCATAGGTAGATATGTTTCACACATAATAGATACGTTTCACACATGGATACGTTTCACATATACGTATACGTGTTTGAAAAGAACACGATTTTTCAGCGCATCTGGAGAGCAGATACGTTTCACACACTTATACGTTTAATAGATACCTTTTGGATATAATGAACATTTGTATTTGTTTTTTTCTCTGAAACGAGGAGATACGTTTCAATTTCTTAGTTTGTCTGAATCGCTACCATGAAAAACAACAGGGGGATCACTAAATAGAGCGTTCGCCTCTCAATCTCACGATCGCTTGTAGGATCCCAATCGGAGTCAACCATGACAGTTCTCGACTACAGGCTAAACAACAACAACAACATCATCATCAACAACAACAACAACAACAACAACAACAACAACAACAACAACAACAACAACAACAACAACAACAACAACACCGATCCACGCACCTTCTCGAACGCGGTGACCTCATCGGTCTTCCTGACAAGAGTGTAGTTGAAAAGAAGTGAGAGGAGAAGGAGGACGACTGCGAACACGCAGGCCGCCACGAACGGGCCGCAGATGTCCCACACGGAGAGGGTTTGGGACGGCATGCTGCAATGGTCAATGACTTCACTTCAGTATATGTGTAAACGATACAAGTAAGGCGATACAAGTGATACACCGAAAGGATCTGAGAGGGCATGCTGGAATGGAGACTTTTATATATATTGCAACTTCTAGGCTTTAACATTCTATGAGGATGTAAGACGGCATAGAGTTGGAATGATCATCTGTGCGGAGCTATTGCCTATGTCAATCATAATGTCGAGAATACATACGAAAAGTGAAAGTGATGAGATGAGTATCAATCATCACTATTGTTGGCAACTTCGAAATATACTTTGGAACTTTTGCGGGCAGGATTTGGCACCCTTTTTTAACGATAGTGGGCTCACAAATTCACGTTTTCGACGAGAGGAGACAAATTCACGCTTTTCACGAGCGGAGACTTGTTAGAGACTTAGAGAATGGTCATAACTCTTTCGGTTTCAAGTTGACAAAAACTGACCGGCGCGAATAGGAAAACATATTCTTGCCAAGCGCGATACCACTACTAGATGTGGACAGCATAAAAAGTGTGTGGAGGTGAGATGACATTTTCAACTATATGACACAATGTCGAGTGCGATTGGAACACGTGACGGAAACACTTTGTGCATGCAACATTGCATTCGCAACTTCTGCCTCATGCCATAAAATGATGAGTACGCCGCGCAGTGAGGATGAAAACGCGCGAAAATGTGACACAGTATAGATCTAGATTTTTTTTGGGTTGGAACCGATATTTTACAAAGGAGAGTGAACACTTGGCTGGAAAGTTAAAAAAAAACTATTTACTTATAAGCCATTTTGTCATTTGCGCACTTTGTCTCCAACTTCTATCTCATGAAATGAAACGGGCAGATCCACGAAAAACAAACAAATGATATCAATAAAAAGGTAAAGGTAAAGGTAGCCCCCCGATTCAAGAAATTCACTGTGCGGAGGGGGTTGAAGGAGGTCTATGGCACTACACCTCTAACCGACTGAGCTGTGGCGGCAATATCAATAAAAATCGAAGTAATGAGTGTGGTCACGATGTACTAATATGGAAACGATATCGGGAGACATGGAATATGAATACTCCATACTCGGAACTCGGCATAAAAAGTTTTACAAGCTCTTTGCCGCACACTCTAACGATATTTTATTTCCGCGGTTAATCATGAAAAAAATTATATTGAATGAAATAAGATTTCGCAGATGCAGATGTTGGTAATGGAAAAATTGTGAGTAAAGTACGACTGCACAGAACACATCTACACATCTAGAGGAAGGAGTGAGCAGGAGCAAAAAAAAACATCGCTGCAAGAATATTTCCAATGTAGACAACTGTCCAGATGCATATTGAAGAAAACTTGTACTGTACTGTATGATTCATGCAAACTAATACAAAAAATCATATTTCATGAGCGAAAACCAAAAGATCAAATCATTGGAACTGGAACTAAAAGTTTTCAAAAGACATCGCCAACCGGAAGGCATCACCGATGAAATAAAGTAGAGAATCTCTCGGGCAATACACCTCACACCTCCGGCATATCATCGCACCTCTCTCTCTCTCTCTCTCTCTCTCTCTCTCTCTACCTCCTTCCCTCCCGCCTCACTCCAGCAGACAGTGACGAGAGTACATGGAGCATGAAGAGGGCCATAGAAATCCGCTCGCAATTCCGCCGTCTTTCCGTTGTCATGGAGGATTCAGATTTGCACCTCAGTCTCCCTCTCTCTTACTTTTTACGTGCAAGAAAGCACCAATAACAATCCAAGACTCAAAAACAAACGAGGACGTAAAATCTTCATTAAAAATTATTCAAGGCACAGTGAAACAAAACATGAGTATCAATATTCAACAGGCAAGGGAATGTACAAGTAAATCAATAAATCAATCGATTAATCAATATCAACAATCGAAGACGTTGTCCCACTCTGTGAACATGTGGCTCACTTCGAGGAAAGATTCTTCGAGGATAGATTCATCCCCATCCGCCGTAGACGTGCCGGACACTGCAAGGAGGACGATGAGAGAAAGAGAGAGAGAGAGAGAGAGAGAGAGAGAGAGAGAGAGACAGACAGACAGACAGACAGACAGACAGACAGACAGACAGACAGACAGACAGACAGACAGACAGACAGACAGACAGAACCCACTCTGCTTCTCTAGACTCTCTCGGATCGGCTTGGGCAGTGGGAAGTGGTTGGAGCTGGCTCCTCGACACTCCGGATCGAAGCAGCGCTGCACAAACTCCCACCGAACAAAGCTCACCTGAAAAAATACGGTGATCAAAGTACCGTACCTACCCGCGTACCTACAGTACCCCTTTCACCGTAACCCACCGTCCAAAAGCACCCGTTGCTCTTGTGCTCGCGGCCAATGTTGAAGCAGTAGCGGCAGTTGGCCGGCTGGAATTGCGAGATCAGACCACCCACGCGGGACCACCCACGACGTCCCCCCGGACCACCCACGTAGTAGACGATAGCGGTCAGCTTCCCGTCTCCGTCTCTCTCCTCTTTCCACTGCCGCATCCACACATTGTCGCGCCACTTGCGCACTGCAAACAACGAATTGTCATGTATCGTGGTAGGTATACGGTAGGGTTGTGCGAGTGACAGTACAGCCGGAAACACCAAGCCCAGATTACCTAGCCTAGCATACCTACGGTAGAGTAAACAACAACAACAACAATAAACGAATAAACAAACAAGCAACTAACACAGTCCGAGCATGAACTCGTCCAAATGTGGGAAGGGGCTCGCTCCGCTGCCCACTTTGCCTTCTCTCGATGTCCTCCCTCCCTGAATAGGTATTCATACCCTTCTCTCTCTCTCTCTCTCTCTTCTCTTCTCTTCTCTTCTCTTCTCTTCTCTTCTCCCACTTACAGCACCCACCTTCTCCCCTCCCGCACGCCCCGCCCCCTCAGACTCCGCATCCACGTCCACCAGCACGTGCTGCCGCCAGTCCACAGGCACACACAGCGAGTCATAGAACACCTCGTGGTCAGGAGCGTAGCGGCGACCTGATCAGAATACAGTAATCCTGTACAGTACCCAATGTACCGTAACCCACCGTAGAACTTGCAGTAGTCGGCGACGCGCAAGCACGCTGTCTTGCCGCGCTTTGACGAGAGAAACATGCTGGAAGCAATCGATAAATCAATCAATAAATGCCTACTGGTGCAGCAGAAACATGATTCTGGGCAAAAAACTAATCAATCGATAAATCAATCAATACACACTCACCGGAAGTTCCGGTTTTTGGTGTAGACGGCAGTATCCATGATGGTGGTCGTCTTGTCGCCGGAGCCGGACTGCAGCACGCATGCCGGGTCCTCCTGGAAAGAAATCTCTCTCTCTCTCTCCCTCCTCTCTCTCCCCTCTCTCTCTCCCTGACTCTCTCCCTCTCCCTCTTTCTCCCCCCTCTCTCCTCTCTCTTTCCCTGACTCTCTCCCTCTCTTTCCCCTCTTTCTCTCTCCCACTTTCTCCCCCCTTTCTTTCTCCCTGACTCTCTCCCTCTCCCTCTTTCTCCCCTCTCTCTCCCTGATTCTCTCCCTCTCCCTCTTTCTCCCCCCTCTCTCTCTCCCCCTCTCTCTCTTTCTCCTCCCCTCTCTCTCCCCTCTTTCCCTCTCCCTCTTTCTCCCCCCCTCTATCTCCCCCTCTTACTTTCTCCCCCCTCTCTCTCCCCTCTTTCTCTCTCCCTCTTTCTCCCCCCCCCCCTCTCTCTCCCCTCACCCTCAGTCTCTCCTCCACCCTCGTCACCAGTGGCCTCATTGCTGTGGCCGATGGGAAGAGCCGCCTCTCGGGCAGGTGTAGAATAGCGTGGCACGACATCTGTGAGTAAACAAGTAAACAAACAAGTAAACAAACAAATAAACAATCATGTAAACACACCTTCTTCTCCGTCGACGAATCGAGCAGCAGCCACGACTGAAATTTTTTTGATAGCTCTTTCGAAATACGTTTCACCGCCATATAATCGTCTTCATTCACATCTCGCGAGAATCGTCTCAATACAATCGCATGCATATTACGCCTTGGAACATCCTTACTCATATCGTATCCAGCTAATCAGTAAAATACTGCAAGTTTAGCTACTTTCAGGTTGTCGATATGATATTTCTCGAGCTCGCTCATTTTATTTGGTCGAGTAGAATCTGTTCACCACTATTACTCAACTTTGTTACATCAGTTCAATGACAAATGACAACTCACTCATTCAAATACGCTGCACCTTCTGATCATATCCGTGATACAAGCAGCGTGTCAAATAATACATTTCACTTTCAGTCTCAAAAAAGATCTCGCTCTCAAATGCTATGCATATCTTCCACCTACCAACGCTCCCCCTTCTCTTTCTCTCTATCCGTTCCTCCCCCCCCTCTTCCTCTCTTCCTCTCTCTATCTCTCCCTCCCTCCCTGCCTCCCTTCCCCTATCTCCCTCCCCTATCTCCCTCTCTCCCTCCCTCCCTCTCTCCCTCTCCATCCCTCCCCCTTCTCTCTCTCTATCTCTCCCTCCCTCCCTCCCTCCCCTATCTCCCTCTCTCTCTCTCTCCCTCCCTCCCTCCCTCCCCCTATCTCCCTCCCTCCCTCTCTCTCCCTCCCTCCCCTCTCTCTCCACCTCCCCCCCCCTCTCTCCCCTCCCTCCCTCCCCCCCACCTTCTCCTCATCCAGCTCCATCCCGTACATCTCCTCCACCACTTCTCCCACCACTCGCACGAATCGGTGGATGAGATCGAGAGGATCCGCCGACGGGTTCGACTCCTTAGAGTATCTGGAACAATTGATAATAATATTAAAAAAGATTTTTGTATAAGATGAACAGGAGAGAGAATCGTTGAAGGAGTTCGACTCCTTAGAGTATCTGAAACAATTAATAATAATATTTAAAAAGATTTATGATTTATGTATTAGATGAACAGGAGAGAGAATAGTGAACTCCAAGGAGTTCGACTCCTTAGAGTATCTGGAACAATTGATAATAATATTAAAAAAGATTTTTGTATAAGATGAACAGGAGAGAGAATCGTTGAAGGAGTTCGACTCCTCAGAGTATCTGAAACAATTAATAATAATATTTAAAAAGATTTATGATTTATGTATTAGATGAACAGGAGAGAGAATAGTGATCTCCAAGGAGTTCGACTCCTTAGAGTATCTGGAACAATTGATAATAATATTTAAAAAGATTTATGATTTATGTATTAGATGAACAGGAGAGAGAATCGTGAACTCCAAGGAGTTCGACTCCTTAGAGTATCTGGAAGGATACTTTTTTCATATGATATACTTTTTTTGAGCAGAGCACTGACAATATTGTTGTGTGTAAAAGTGTGAACTAATGTCTTCAAAATTATACTTTCCGAAATACCGAAACAATTACGCTTCAGAGTGGCGTCACATTACATTGCATCGTGAGTCAATTCAATAGTGTGACTTATTCGTTTTTTTACTACCAGACTACCAAAACATTACCGAACTTATATTCTTCGATTCACTAAATATATTAGAACAACACCACTTGATATTTCACTTCACTTCAGATCCGAATGTAAGAGTGACAGACCCTTGGAATGATCCACATCAAAGTAAGGTCTGAACTACCCTTCGATAAGCTCATACTTGTACAAGTGTCAGAAGTGTTTCTTCCTACCCCTCTCTCTACTATCTACTCTCTATTACCAAGACTTGGCCTCCCACATCACATGATATACTCACTCCAGACCAGACCAGATCAAAATCCGAAACAAAAATGATGCACAACTCTCTTGGAATTCTACTCACTCCACATCAAAGTACGGTCTGCACTACTTACCCTTCGATAAGCTCATACTCGTACAAGTGCCTCTTCTTACAACTCTACTCCCTACTATGAGTGATGCACAAGTCTCTTGGAATACTAGTGACTCACCCCAGATCGAAGTACGGTCTGCACGATCCTCGTACCTCTTCTTACCTCTCTTTCTAATTCCTACTACCAAGATGGTGTCTAACATTAACACATCATGAAAGTATGGATGATATGCTCACTCCGGATCAAAGTACGGTCTACACTACCCTTCCATAAGTTCATACTCGTACAAGTCTCTCTCTTCTCTCTATTCTCTACTATGTGATGCACAAGTCCCTAGGAATACCACTGACTCACTCCAGATCAAAATACAATCCATCCTAACTCAGGATTGATCACGATCTTCTCAAGAGTGATGCATACATCATTTGGAATACGACTGACTTACTCCACGTAGAAGTACGGCCTGCACGATCCTCGTACCTCTTCTTACCTCTCTCTTTACTTTCTGATACCGCGACCTGGTCTCACACACGATATGGATGTAAAAATCCGAATCAAGAGTGATGCACAAGGATTTCTACTCACTCCCCAGGTCCAAGTACGGTCTGCATGACTCTTTGTCTTTGATCCTCTTCACTTCTTACCCATTTCTCTACTCTCTACTAACAAGACCTTGTCACACACATCATATGGATACTCACTCCAGATCAAAATCCGAATCAAGGCGGGAACACAATTCCCTCGGATCTCTACTCACTCCAGGTCGAAGTACGGTCTGCACGCCTGTGCCTCCTCGATCAGCTCGTACAGGTGGCGCTTCTTCGCCCGCGCGTACCACTCCCAGCACCGCGCCGGGGTGCACACTATGTACTGGCGGGCGCCGTCTGCAAGCAGGGAGGGAGTCCTCTCTCTCTCTCTCTCTCTCTCTCTCTCTCTCTCTCTCTCGCTCTCTTTCCATCCTTTACCATTTCTCCCCTTTTCTATATCACCGTCTTTTTCATGTTGTCGCAATACGACACACTATATGTTTCACCTCACAGTTAACCCTTTACAGGACGTTTAGAAACAATATTGAATATGACGGCACATCACTAGAAACATCCAAAGATAAACTCAATAAGCAAGGCTGACTGAATGCATTGAATGCAGTCGACCGCTAAGCCGATCTCGGATCTTCTCGTCCCCCGTCTCTCCATTCACATCAATTCGGGAGACCATCCCACTCAGCCCACCCTCTTCCTCCTTTTCTTTCTTCTCTCTTCTCCTCCTCCCCCACCCACCGTCGTCCTTCTCCTTTCCCCACTCTGGGATAGTCAAGTCTCCTCTTTCTCTCTTCTCCTCCTCCACCCACAGTCTCCCTTTCCTCTCCCACCCTGGGATAGTCAATTCTCCTCTTTCTCTCTACCACTCCCCTCTCCTCCCCCCACCCACCCTCCCCCTTCTCCTCGCTGAAGCACCTCGCCGTCGGATAGAGCTTCCTCATCTCCATCAGCCTGCCGAGCGCCGTTCTCTGCTGCGCGAACCACTCCAGCGCGCCGCGCGACTTCTCCACTAAGGTGTCCGGGCGGACCTGATTTGTTTTAAAGAAATACAACGTTCATGTTTTCTTTTGTTTATATGCTTCCTTCTTTCTGTCCGCGTAAGTATGTTTCAATACGGCACCGTTTTCACCTCATCATGTCACTACTACTAGAGGGCATGCGATATGTTTTCTATATGGAATATGTTTCAGCGTCACATTAGATACGACCATGAACACTATGCAACTCAATAGCTTTACTGACGTGAGAACCCTCTTGAATACGTTTCAATATGCCCACTTTGATGTAAACAGGAGAGGTCTTCTCGAGACGGGATCTCTTCGGCGCTGGAGAATGTGCGTCATCGTCGTCTGCTTGGGTGGAGGCGGGTCTAAAGGGGCGTGGTGAGAGAAGTGCGTCTCCTCACCCAACGCACCTGGGTGGAGGTTTGCTGTAGAACCAATCCTCGTCGTTCAGCGAATCATCAAATGAGTCGTTCGCTGCGGGCATGGTGCTGAACAACGTGTTCGTCTCGCTCTCACATCATACCGCAAATATTCAAACGATACAAACGCTTGAGCAAATAATAAAATCAACTACTTTGGAGTGACACATACATTTATCTTGATCACCACCAATAACAAATTACAACATTGGAACACAACAAGATACTGCAACACGTAGCATAAAAACAACGAAACATTTCAGAGGAAATTAAATTAATGGGAGATCGCAACTCGCCGGGGAAGTGCAGTGTATGGTACCTAACCGCGGAAGGGCGGGCGGGAGATGCCGCGAGGTCCGCCGCGAATCGGTCCTCCACGTCCACGGAACGCCGTTCCACGTCCTCCGCGACCGCGCGTTCCCGGTCCTCCGTCTCCCAGACCCATACCGATGGCTCCCTGATAACATTATAAATTGACAGCATGAATGACAAAATAAATACAAACAGAAAAGAAAGAACAAAAACAATGAAAACGAAAGAATAAGTAAAAACAAGCAGTTTACACACCTTCTGGGCACGGCCAATGTTCTTGAACATGGGAGCGTTCTTGAGCATGTCGGGGAGGATCATGAAGCGGATCTTGGAGCCGCGCACAAACACGTTGTCAAGCTGGTGGGTTCTGCCGTCGCGGTAGGTGACGCACACGTCGCACATCTGGCAGTTCATGTTGTCCTCGGCCTCGATCAGCTTGCCGCGGTACACCTCGCCTGAAATACAACATTTTGCGTGTTATAAGTTTTGTTATAAATGAAAAAGTTATTCAAACTGTTTAGTGAACTCACCGGTGACCGTCTCGAGGGTGACAATGTGTCCTTCCGCCTCGTGGAGGATCTTGATGGGCACTCCAACTGAGGTCATGCTGAAAAAAAAACTTTGCGATCGAAAGTTTGCGATCGATTTAAACGTAATTAAAACAACAACAAAACTAGTAAACAACGGGAATAAACAAGAACAACAACAGAATCGGCAAAAATTCGTCGAGCCGCGCCGCGTGGGATTTTGAAAATGCCCTGAATCACGGCGCGCGGAGCGTGTCTCATTGGGTCACGCTAACCTTTGGCGCCAATTTCTATGACGTCACTCGTAGTGCATACCAACCAGCTGGCACCTCCCTTTTCCATTAGTTATATTTCAATTTTGCTATTTGTTTATTCATCAAAGCACCCATTGTTTTCAGCTCGCTTCTCACGACTCGGGGCGGTATGTCGGGTGTTGTCTAGGATCTTTTTCGCCCTTCTCACCTTCCTTCCTCAACCTCGGTATGGAGCTGAACAACTCGCACAAGATGTACGGCGGCCTGGCCGCTGTCCTCTTCCTCGCCACTTTCGGATTCGGCGGCGTGTTCATCATGATCACCAGCATAGTCTGCTTCGCATTCGGGTCAGTGACGTCATAGTGGACCATTTTGATTATGCAAATTCCAGGTTTCTGTACGTGATGTACTGGCAGGGCCGGTCCAAGGCTGACGAGATGAGTGCCGACTTTGAATACATCCTCAAGCATCACAAGGTGCGAGTGTATCAGTTGATATGTGTCCTTTCAATCGATGCAATCAATCAATAATTGAATTGAACATTTCTTCCTACCATGCTCATCTCCAGTTTCCTCCCGGCATAGCCGCGTTCCTCAAGAACCGCCACCGCTTCTCCGACAAGAGCAGCTACGATCAGGTACGCATTCAATGTTGTTTGATATGTTTGTTTCTTTCTTCCCCCATCTCCTGTGTCTGTCTATCTTTCTTCCTTCCACAATGGACGCACTTTGTTCCTATCCTATCTCATTCTCCATCTCCCTCTCTCGTTTCTCCCCCCCCTCCCCTCCTCCACCTCCTCTCTCTATGTTAAATGTTGTGATCGCTTCTTTCAGATCCACTCCATGACCCAGTCGCCGGCGATCGACGAAGCACTGGAGCAGGTGGGATTGCCTTTTCATTTGTTTCATTTTCATGTTCTTGTTCTCCCCGTTGTTTTCGTTTATCGGTTTATCCGATCCGTGCGCATCTCACATGTTACTTATTTGTACTTTCTTCTGGACTTGACCCTGCTTGTTCACTTCATCGCCCTTTTTCCTTTCTCGCAGATTCTGCCCTGTATCATGCGATCATTCTCCTTCACATGTTCACTTTCTCTATCTCCTAGTTTACCTGTCAATCTGTCTCACTTCCCCCTTGCCCAGATCCTCTCCTATATACTACGGGACTACGTGGACACGTGGTACCGCCAGATGACGTCGGACGAGCTCTTTCGCGAGTCGCTCAAGAGAACCAGCAGGCGCTCCATATCGGCCCTGTCACAGTGGTGAGTACGGATTACGGTACTTTGTATTGTTTGTTGTTCCCTTACGTCTCATCCCGTCTCTCTATCTTCACTATGTTCTAACGGAACTGACGTCTCCACCCTACCCACCTACAGTAACCTATCTACAGTACCCTCCCGTACTTCCCCCTCTCTCAGCATGCGCCGCGTCGACTGGGTGCCGTTCCTCACTCGCCACGTGGTCGACGACTTTGCCTCCCACCTCCGCCTCTTCCGCATGGCCAGCGAGAGGAGCGTGTTTCATAAGGTGCTGGAATTAGGAGTCAAGTGGACTCTTTTATTTGTGAAATTATTTATTTATATTTATTAGATAATGTAACCATGGTTTCATAGGCGTTTCTCTCTCTTTTTTTAGTTTCCTACTTGTCCTAAGCATTAATTGACTGTGCACATACTCTTGCGTAGCTGTTTCGCAAGTGAAACATAACTGTGGTAGTATTCAGTGTTCACGTTTTGTCTGACGGAAAAGAATACCAATCGTTGTAAGGAACAGGCAAAAGTGTGTGTGTGAAACTACTTGTAACACCTTTGTGACCAGAGACTCGCATTGAGAAACGCTATCGCTCGATTGTGCGAGTGGATAGTTTTGAAAACGAAGTTTGCGGCAAGACAATCTCGTATCTCGATCCAATCGTTTCTTGCAGGACGAGGCGGGCGACAAGTCCCCTCACTCGGACCTCATCTCGCACTTCTTCGACCTGGAGCTGGAGATGGAGAAGCACCTGTGCCGTGACCTGCTCTCCACCACACCACACTACGAGAATGGCGAGTCTGCGGCACTGTTCCGCAAGGGAGAGACATTTTAGCTGCTGAGGTTCAGGTGTAGGTGTAGCCGTGTAGTGATTTTGGAGTAGTTAGTTGTAGTAGAGGGGTTTATGAGACTGGTGGGTTGTTCATGAAATGATGACATTTTTGGCATTGCCGTTTACCGACTTTCTAACCGTTATGAGAAGAATGTGAAACTTATTGTTTACTATCCCCATCACTTCCCCCGTGAGCTGGACCCATAATGTGCCTTTCAGTTCTTTTCTATGGTGAAACGGCCTGTCGAAGTGGTAATGGTGTGAGGACAGAAGTAGTCGAAGGTGCTAGAGAAGAGCGGTTAGCACAAGAACAGTTGACAAATTTGTTGAATGCACACGTTCCTACCTACACTATCAGATGAGATTCAATGATATTAACGAGGAATGTATTGATCTGATGAGGCAGCGAGAGAGAGAGAGAGAGAGACAGAGAGAGAGAGAGAGAGAGAGCGAGGCAGCGAGAGAGAGAGAGAGAGATAATGTCTCCCATTGCAGCCTACCTGCACGACCTGGTCGACATTGTGCTGTACCTGATCATGCCACCGGAGGACTTCCGCTGCCGCCCGCTCCGCTTCCTGCTCAGAGAGGTGCGCGCCCCGTCTCTCTCTCTCTCTCTCTCTCTCTCTCTCTCTCTCTTTCTCTCTCTCT
Source organism: Rhabditoides inermis (assembly GCA_963966185.1). Taxonomy (NCBI): domain Eukaryota; kingdom Metazoa; phylum Nematoda; class Chromadorea; order Rhabditida; family Rhabditidae; genus Rhabditoides; species Rhabditoides inermis. The sequence goes on along the minus strand of CAWZYM010000209.1, from coordinate 1,132,157 downwards.
CTGTCTGTCTCTGTCTGTCTCTGTCTGTCTGTCTGTCTGTCTGTCTGTCTCTCTCTCTCTCTCTCTCTCTCTCTCTCTCTCTCTCTCTCTCTCTGTTTCTCTCTCTTTCCTCTTTCCGTCTCTCCCTCTCTCCCTCTCTCCCTCTCTCTCTGTCTCTTCTTTCTCTTTCTCTTGCAGTAGCAATAGATACGATAGTTATCTAGGTCGGAAAACCTGGCCATTTAATGATTACCGAATTACCGTACCCCTCGTATGATGTGCAGGTGATTGTGCGCCGTCTCATCGTCCCGCTCCTCGATCACTTCTCCGACCCGAACAACATGAATCAGCTGCTCGTCTGGCTGGTGAGTCATTCTTATCACATTGCTATCAATATGTTATCATTTTATCACTTTTGTCTCGATTAATCATAATGTTTTCCATTTCCATGACAGATAGCCAAGTACAAAACGAATTTTCGCGGCTGTGAGGTTTGTGAGAGTTTGAAGTATAGTTCATAAGTTTAAAAGTTTAAAAGTACAATATGGGTCGGCACTTCATTAGCGTCGTTACCTTGTGCGAAACTAGATGACACCGCGAGACGTATTATTCACGATAAACATACTACAAAAATACATACTACAATGCTATAATCTATAATCTCTTTTATTGATAGGAAACGTGTAATGTGTATTTTTTAACGTGTAAAACTTACATTAGCATAATACCGTTGCAGTAAGACTGTAAAGATGTTTTATTAGACTTATAATTCAGTTTTAGCTGTCTAAAGTCTCCGATTAGCTTCTCGAAAGTGTCTGTTGCAGCTCTCTGAAGTGACTCTCTGTCCGAAATTTTTATAATTACTTGAATGCAAAACACTCATAATCCCGTTGCAGCTCTCGGAAGTCACTCCCCGTCCGGACGACTTCATCTCAGCCCTTGAGAACAGTCGGTGCGCGGAGGAGCTGGATGCGGTGTGGAGGGCGTTGAGGGAGGAGGTGGCTCGGCTGAGGGGGCGGGACGCGGGAGGGGAGCAGGGTGAGGGAGGGGGTGTCTGTCTGTGTGTCTGTCTGTCTGTCTGTCTGTCTGTCTGTCTGCCTCTCTCTCTCTCTCTCTCTCTCTCTCTCTCTCTCTCTGTCTCTCTCTCTCGCGAGTTGTCTGGATGCAGTTTAGAGAGTACGAGAAAGAAGAAGTGATCAGAAAGCGAGTAATGGTAGGACATTGCAGGCGAGTTTGTGAAGCAGCAGCTGTCCTCTTTGGAGTACGTGGAGAGTGTGATCAAGAAGAAGCTGGCCTGCCTGGCAGAGACAACCGAGATAGGCAGAGAGGCGGTGAGGAGGGGGGAGAGTGAGAGAGGGAGAGAGAGAGGTGGGAGGGAGAGAGGGATAGTTATGAGCTTTCAATGATCCTGTTTTGAGACAGCAAATATGCCGATTTCTTCCGATTTCACCCCCGCCACAGTTGATGCGTGCTTTTTGAAACGTACTTGGAACCTATTGTTACATTTGTGAGAAACATAGAGGGTTTGGCAATGGCAATGATGTCGATGAAAAGGGACTTGAATGAGTGTTATTATGATTTATTGAGAGACAATATAAATTACAGTGATTGAGAATTCCGCCTACACTGTTCATATTAAACGTAATTAAATAGTGTCACTTTCACATTTGCTTTCACATTTGTCGTGAAACATGTATTCACTTGTACAAATATGAAAGTGAATAGAGAGAGAGAGAGATACAGTGATACAGCCAGACAGATCTCCCTTGCAGTCGCTCGCCGACCCGGACGACGGTCTGGTGCAGCTCCCGATCCACGTTGTTCTGACGAACAGCGTGGCCGTCAGCTACTTCATCGACTACCTCGCCACTGTGGGCGGCAGCAACTACATCGACTGCTACCTGGCCATTGAGGTCAGTGAATCTCATAATCCCTAGGTATCCCGTTCCCGTAAGAGAGTAGAAAGTAGAGAAGGGCGGACTGTGTAGTGTAGACTGAGGACTGAGCGGAGCTTTGAGATGAATAGAGAGTCGTGCAAGTACGTGAGAGAGTAGAGGGAGGTAGGCTGAGGCTGAGAGAAAATTACTGTATGGCAGTCGGGATATTTTCCTCTCCATATTTCCTGTTCTGTTTGAGAATGTGTTTCGTAATGCTAGGCGTTTTGAGATATCTTGTTAGATGTTCATGTTTCATTACATTACGGTAAGAGTAATGAGAGGGTATGATGCCGCGATAGATGGTCTTGTCTATGTTAGTTTGCGTGAAATGTTTGATTTGGATTGAGTCAAGATAGAATTGGTAGCGTTAACTACATCACCATCATATGTTTCTACTGAAACGTATATTCTCTGAAATCTGTTTGTTTGTTTCAATTTCTTTTCCATTTTCAGGGCTTCAAAGTCTCGGTCGAGCACCAGCTGCGTTCAATGGCCAACGGGGTGGGTGTTGATTGATTGAACCTATTGGTTTGAGTGTTTTGTTTATTTTTTACTTGTTTGGTTACTTGTAATTGCCAACGGGAAACGGGATGGGTGATGTTTACCTGTTTGTTTACTTGTTTACTTGTTTGTTTACTTGTTTACGTGCAGGAAACAGCGGGCGTGGACGTGTACGAGACAGTTAAGGAGGCGGCGCGCTTCATGTATCAGCAGTACCTCTCGCAGGAGGTGAGCCAGGATATATCAAATCATAATCAAATCATTTTTCCGGACTAGCATCATATGATAAAATGTTTAGCTTTCAAGGTGATAGCGCCGGGAGGAAAGCTTCATCCATTGTCTCGGGTCCGCGTCCATAGCAATTCGTTTCCATTGGTTTTTCCTGGCACGGGTCGTCTTCGGAAACAATATTGTGGATTAGAATTGGATTAGAGAAAATTAGGAAATATTGTGATTGCGATTGAGCTCTTTTTTTCAACACTTGGGGGCATACCAAGAACATGCCTCCGTGTCATCATTTGATAGGGAAAAGAGAGCCGGCAAGACATGTAGGTGGAGATAGGTGATAGATAGAGATGGAGGGAGGAAGGGGGAGAAAGAAAGGGAGGGAGTAGGACAAACGGACCACCGGCTCTACTGTCTGGTAGCGATCTCTGTGGTAGCTCATCGTTTATGTGTACGTCCTTCTTCTCAACATGTCTGTGAATGCATGTCATCTGTAGACGATATCGCGCGCGATATCAGAAGTAATTCGAAGGCGTTTAAGTAATTTGAGGGCAAATCGCGAGGTGTATCGTATCGGGAGTAGTTTGAAAGCAATATGAAGTCGTTTGAAGAGACTGACCGCTATAAAGATGTAACCATTTCTTTTGAGGCGATCACGCGCGTGCCGCTGGACGACGCGGTGATCGCGCGGTTCCTCGCCCGACTGAAGAACGACGAGCCGAGTGACGAGTGGTTCGAGCAGATACAGGACAAGGTGGGGGGGGGGGGAGAGGGAGGGGGAGGGAGAGAGGGAGAGGGACAGAGAGAGAGATATGTGGGGAAGTAGAGGGATAGCGCAAGAGATAGAGACATATGTAGCATGTAGAGAATGATCAATCTTCTAATAAAAAGCGAGCAAGACTAAAATTAGTTATCGGAAGCTGTGCAATAGATAGTGTTTCGATGATCCGTATTTGTCGTGTTTTTCATGTCTTGTGGATTAGAGCAAAAGTGATATTTTTGATGTATCTGATAACCGGGAATAAAGAAAATATTGTCGAGACAAGATAATATGTGTTGTCTTCTATGGTGGTTTCTTATTTTATCTCGGGAGTTGGAGGGAACTTGAAAATAAATTGAATATCGAGAAGATTGTTTACACGTACGATTAAATGTGAAAGAAAGAAAGGGGGGAGGGGGGAGTGTAGACAGACAGACAGACTGACTGACTGACAGATAGACGGACTGACAGACTGACTGACTGACAGACTGACAGACTGACAGACTGACAGACTGACAGACTGACAGACTGACAGACTGACAGACTGACAGACTGACAGACTGACAGACTGACAGACTGACAGACTGACAGACTGACAGACAGACTGACCCAGTCCGTTCCAGATCGTGCACGTGCTGCGCTCGGACGACCGCTTCTACCCGGAGTTCAAGCGCGATCCGCTATATGCCAAGATGCTGTGTGAACTGGGCATTGTCGATGAGGTGGGTTCTCTGACATAGCACCGCTAAACACATCTCGTTCTCAATACCCCTTCTTTATTATTACTACATTATTATGGTTGAGAAACGGTTTGTGAGCTCGAAACAAGAAAGGGTTTTGAATTTGATACATTTGACTTCTGTAGGATCGCTGTGACTCTCCGTCGTCGTGCGGCTCGAGCATGCGCTCGGACGCCTCGTCTGCCATGTCTGCCCAGCCGGGGGGAGGAGGGGCAGGGGGAGGGGCGAAGAGGAACAGTGTGGTGAGTCTTCGCGGGATTTTGGATTGCAAGTTGCAAGGGGCGCGGGCGAGTTGAAAATAAGTGTGGCGAATGTGTTTTCCTGCATTGTCTGTGTCGTTAAGTCAATGTCGAAGAGGAACAGTGTGGTGAGTCGGGTTGTCCTCTCTGCTGTTGTCCGACATTCAAAAGTCAAATCAATGTTTATTCGGAATCGCAATTGATTAGGACACGTACGAAACGGAATCACTCAGAAGAAGAAGATGGTAGTATTCGATTTTGAGCCGAATGGAAGATGCAGGCTCACTAATCGGGCTCTGTGTAGTATCCGACATCCTTTATTCCACCCTCAACTCCCGTGAACTGAGAAGAGTTGATGGAGCCATGGTGTCGGACGTCGGATGCAACTCGCCCACTGAAGACTATTTACTTCTTTCAGGACCGCTGTCAATTATGCCAATGATGGATAGCGGAATAATTGATAATCGTGACTCATTGCAGGACCGCTGTCCCTCACTCGACGACTCGGACGAGCCGCTCACCTCGGCGGTGGTGGAGACGCTGGGTATCGGCCAGCAGGGCAAGCAGTCGTTCGCCCTGTACAATGTCCGCGTGCAGCGCACGTGCGGAGGCAAGAAGGGTGGGTGGGCGGCGTGTGCAGAGCGCAATGGGAAAGTGACGTATGACGACCTTTTCCACAATGAGACTGGCTATAGTAGTTTCGGCGCGGAGGTGGAAAGAAGGGTGGGTGAGCACAGACGAGCACAGACGTGATCTCGTGGACGTTGCTTAGTCGCATATGCTGGACTATATGTTAGAGATGCAATACAGGTGACAGGTGTTTATACATCAGGCTACATCAACGTACTATATCTAGTATGATAGAATCGAAATAAGAAGATCCACTGCGGTGAGCCTACTGCCTGAACGCTCATCAGTGCAAGACCACAGCGGACGAAAAGAAAGTAGCGAACAAAGTAAAATCTGGAATAAAATAGTAGAAACTCATAATGAGAAAGTTACAGTGAAGATAGTAAACAAACAAACAAAAAATGCATGTTATTGAATACTGTTTTATCGCGAATTCACATCCATACACATGGGTTCACCCGAACAGATTGGACATTCCGCTGCTGGCCGCTCCGAAAGTGTTGGACGCGGCGCCGCCAGCTGTTCCGTACCCGCTGCCGCCACCGTAGCTGCTTCCGCCACCGTAGCTGCTACCGTATCCCGAGCTATCGTAGCTGGAGCCACTTCCATAGTTGTTGTTGTTGGAGTAGCCGCTGCTCTGCTGTTGGTAGGAGGAGCCCCTGCAATGAATGAGATAAGGAAGTGAGAATGGGGTCTACCCGAATGAGACGGCAGAGATATGGGGGGAGGGGTGGCTAGCGCAGTGGAGGTGCGCGCAGCTATCAAACGGAAGGTCCTGGGTTCAAGTAGCGGTCAGTCTCTTCGAAACACTCCCGAATGCGTCCGAAACACTTCGGAATCGCCTTTCGAATAGCCCTCAGAACACTCCCGAATTGGCTTCGAAATACTCCCGAATACCCCCGAACACTTCGGAATGCCTTGCTATGCCTTCGAAACACTCCCGAATGGCTTTCGAAGAGACTGACCGCACCTTAAATCCTCTCGGCGGCCAATGATGTACCGCTAGTCACGGCGGAGTGACGACCACCCTCACAACTTTCGTGAGCCTCTAGTCAGAAGTCTGTGACGTCATCTGATCCAAATTCATTGCATTCATCGATGGACCCCTTGTAAGCAGCTAGCGATTTGTACTCGAGAGCCTTAGGTCAGTCCCCTTATTGGCTAGGTTGTATAACTTGAATCTGCTGATGAACATCAGTTACCGCTTATCACTGACAACGGCAATGTGGATTGTGACCGAGGAATCAGGTTATTTTGGTTTTGAAAATCCTCCTAAAGATGGACGGGAAACAGGAGCTCACTCCTCACCCCACTCTCAAGTAGCGATCAGTCTCTTCGAAACTGACTTCGACTTCGTTTTGAAGGGGCTACTATTTCGAAGAGACTGACCGCACCTTCAGCCATGCGTTAGAAATAAGTGATGCGTGAGATTACCTTGCCCCGGCGATGCATCCGTCCGCGTATCCTCTCGAGTATCCGTTCTGGTACTCGCCCCCGCACGAGCAGGAGGGGGCCGCCTGCTCCCCGCCTCCACTGTTGCCCCCACCCATCTGAAATCACACTGCATCGCCGGACAGTCTCTTCGAAGCTCCTTTCGCAACTCGCAACTGACTCCGGAACGCTTTGAAGGGACTGTTTCGAAGAGACTGACCACACTTTGCGGTTCTGATACACTGCATCGTCTCACAGTCGCCTTGTTCCCTGGTTACAATGCTCAAATCAGTCTGCGTGTAGTTGCGTCAGTTCACGAAAACTGGCATCGAGCTTACGCTCAGCTGCAACGGTTCCTGCCTTCGCAATTGCTTACCAGTGATCTGCTAACGTATGCCACTTACCAGATCGAATAGGAAGGCCGTCGCCGTGCCGGCCAGGAGTGCGTAGAGACAGAGGCGTAGCATTGTTGTGGGCTTGCTATTTTCACTAGTCGCCTAGTTTTTATACTCGACCAAGTGTGCACTCTTCTGCCTTTCTTCCCCGGATGCACTGGGTACTTGGATATTGTTATTTGCAATCGGAAAACGTACCCGAAGACGTCACACTGTTTTCTACCCATAGGATTTGTTTTCAAAATCTGCTCGTCCTTCATTTTTGGAAGGTATGTGCGGGTTATGGTGTTTGTTATTGTGTTTGTGGGTGTGATTTGGTTGTAATTGCAGAGTACAGCGGGTTGACCTTGTGTTGTCTTGCAAGTGATTTTTGAAAGAAGGACAATTGTAACCGGATAGTTTTTAGTGCAAGGATGTGTAGTTAGCGCAATAGTACAATGTGTAATTTGCAGATCATATTCATCAGTTAGCAAACGAATACTGTGGGCAAATCGGCAAATAAGTTGCAAAATTTTACAATCAATTGAAATAAAATCGTACCGTTCAAATAATAAAGTAAATTAAACTTACATAGAAAAGACAAGATGGTCGATAAAATTCTGACGGAAACTTGTGAGAAAAGGACGAATTTCTCTCTCAATAATCTTGCAAAGTGTACCGTGTGACCGTTGCAGTGAGCAACTGGAACGTGCTGCGCCGCTACTCGGACTTCCACACCCTGCACACGCTCATTCAACAGTCGGTGGGTGGTCGCCAAAGGATACAAACACGACTATTTCACATTCTTTTAAAAGGACTGGCGTAAAAGTAGAGTTGTTTATTCGATGTAATGCAACAAAAGTTCATGCATTATTCTATCAATCTTTCTGCATTAAAATGTAGGAGAGCAATTATGTTGCATGTTACATCGCCAAATTGACGTTGAGACATCGTATCTGGTTCAACAAATCGAGCAGGTTTGTGTACTATTTCGATTTATAGAATGATGCACGAGCTTTTGTTGCATTATATCGAATAAACAATAACACAAACTTTACTTTTACGCCAGTCCTTTTTAAAGATAATGAATGTTTTTTATTGAATTTCATAGAAATAAAATCACATTAAAGGAACAGCGCCGACTTATTTCTGCCACAACTTCTCATTTTCACACGAGCAAAACATTTGGCGGTGACCGGAATCGAACTCGCGAAGATCGAAGGCCACAACGCAGCGCACATGCACTAGGCCAAGAAGCAAGTGACCGGGCTTTGTTTATTTGCGGTTATGTCTCCGACCTCAGTTTTTGCAGTGAAGCGTTGGCGGGAAGTTCAAATTTTGAGCTGCATTTCGGCAGTGGCAGAATCGAAAGTTACACAGAATCGTCGTTCTTTCGCAAAAATTGCAAATGTGTTAGGATAATATGATTTTTAATAATACTCCGAGTCGAAAATAAGTCGCCACTGTTGCTTTAAACCGCAAAACACTTTTATTAACAAAGCCAACATTTCATTCACCACAGGGAAACCACAGGGAAACAACTGTTCTCCCCTCTTAGCAGATCTCACTCTCTCTTTTATGGAATATTCTCACATAATGAGAAACCAAGAATATTTCCGACATTCTAAAGCAATAGTATGCAGATACATGGATGACATACTAGTAATTGACCAAAATAACTCATCGATTGTTGAACGAATCACTGACAACATTTACCACGACTCACTAACTTTAGAACAAACAAATTCTACAAGTATTGAAACCGTATTTCTGGATCTCACAATCAAAATTAAACAAAACCAGGTTGAAACAGAACTGTACAATAAAACAGACGATTACTCGTTTAAAGTCATGCGATACCCACACAGCCAAAGCAACATTAAATCAAATATTGCAATGAACTGTCTACACGGTGAAATAGTTAGAATCTTCCGTTGTTGCACTCAGAAAGAAAAGTTCATTGAACGTTGCAGAGAACTATACTTAGCATATACAGTTAATTGTTATTCTACTAGTTTAATAAATATTCAATTCTACAAAACTTTTTTGGGAAATAAACAAATTCAAAAAAAATACGGGTTGAAATCTAAAAGAAAAATGAAACATTTTGTTGACACAGTGTTAACATAGGTAGATCGATCTACTTCACTCACTTCTCGCGCGCTTTTAGTCCATGCGACCCGAGACCCACACACACATTCAGTCGAACACCGAGCACCCTCTTGTGCGGTCTCCTCCCCCTCCCCCCATTTTTTTTTGTTTGAAGACGATAGAATAATCAATGCCCCTCTATTATCAAGTATAATTTTTAATGTCCCTGTCCTACCGGCTCATCACTGATGATGGTCCCGGCCGGTAGGATCACACATTCGGTTTGGTGAAAGGGACCGAAACCGGCTGTGTGCCTTGTTAATTACATGTACTCTTTCCTGTATAATTTTGTCTAATATGAGGTGGGAGTGAGATCCGCTCCGCTAAAACTATCGGTTTCCAGTTCCCTCACCTCTCTAAGACTAAAGGTTGACAGGTTTGACATCGGTTTGAAATTTCATTCTCTTCCAAATTACCTGGTCATACAATAGAACTTGTGTAAGAGTTCGCATAACAATTTGAACTCTGACCTTCACGCATACGCTCATTTGTCACGCATACGCTCGCTCAACAGTTTACGAAGTATGCGAAGACACATAGATACATTTATTTGTCGATTGCACACATACATCAATTCCTGAGCGAAGAGATGTGGTTCATGACAGATCCGCTGATGTGCCGTGTTTGCAGTTCCCGCGCCTGTCTAACCTCTCGTTTCCCGGCAAGAAGACGTTCAACAACCTCGACGCGCACTTCCTCGAGAAAAGGACCAAGGCGTTGAACTCGTATCTCGAGGTGGGTGTCATGGGAATAGAGGCTCCTGCTATTTGTGTGCTTGTGCGCCTTCATTTCGGTTTTTTAAAGGGAGTGTACACTCTGAATTTCGAAGTGGAGTTAGCACCGGGATGTGAAATTATGATGAAAACGCTGTATTTTTGTGAATACAACTATTTTTTGAAAATGCTTACAAATAGATGAAAATGGAGCGCAAAATGTGTCAAAATGCAGAAATTGGTGCCAATTGGTGCCAATTTTTAATGTTCAACAGAATTTTTCATCGACTTTTAGGTATCTCCGACACATAGTTGTATTGACAAAAGTGCATCATTCTCCTTATATTTTCACATCCCGGTGCTAACTCAACCTCTAAATTCAGAGTGTACACTCCCTTCAATTGGAAGGCGAAGCGGATTTCAAAATCTACGCAATACAGACACAATGGGTTTTTGTGCAATGTGCAAGTGCGCTCTCTGGGCGGTTGTCTGCATTGGAGAGGTCTACTACTACTACTGATCAGTTTTGTGTGTGTTTTCAGTGCGTGCTGCAGCCTTCGATCCAGCGCGCCCACCCCGGCCTCGACAAGATCCTCTTCGACTTCCTCTCGCAGAAGGACTACGTGGCCAGCAGGGAGCCTATGGCAAAGAAGGTTGTTATGACTTCCACCTGATCTCCCTTTTTTGGGTCATTTTCTCGACACTCGACTGCATCTCTCTTTCTCCCTCCTCTCTTTATTTCGCTCTTTCCTTTTACGTGTTCTCAATCATCCTGCAGGCTCTGTGTTGAGGAGATAGATGCTAAATGTTTATGTGATCTGGATTCACGATCCCCTCTCCCTCTCCAGTTGATTTTGAGTTTTGAGATTGATTCGGATGCATCTCTTCTTGCAGATGATGTCGGCCATCTGGGATCCGATCCGGCAGGGCGCGGGCGCGATCGGCAAGGTCGTCACGGCCGTGCCCGATCAGGTAAGTACCACAATACTTTATCCTTTTGTAAGTTGTTCCAACTCTGTTTTAAAGAGAAAAAAATCAGGTGTGGGTGTTGTTGTTCTCATATCTCACTTCTCTGCAAGTTTCTTCAACCATGTTTCAAAAAACAGGTAGGCTCGTGCAGGGTCGATAGTTGTGCGCACTCTATGTGCGTGGTGAACGAAATATTCAAATGAGAAAAGAATAGAGAACCACGAAAAATATGTGTAGTGTGTTGTTTCTCACTCTTTTGCAAACTGTTCCAACTATGTTTCATGGATGAGCTAAAACTTCTGAGGGCTTGTCACATCAATTCTGTCTGTTCACCATTTCTAGTACAACTGGCAGCTCTGGTTTCAATCAATCCGTTGAGGTGTTCGACGGGGTGACCAAGGTGGGCGACGGCATCGGCAAGGCGGCCAAGGCTGTCATCGGGGTGGGTCGGAGAGGTATCATGGTGGCTGTCCGTTGTTTACTATTCTATACCCCCTAACTGTCTTCAAAAAAAGCAAACACTTGTTTCAAAGGCGGTTTGAAAACTGACACACTATAGTGTGAGCACACTATATATTTTTTTCGGGGTAAACATGGGTGGTAAGCCACTTTTCGACAGAAGCCCTGGTTTTCAGCAACCCTCTGTGGGCACGGGCTCGCGCGCGTCCTTCAGCGAACCGGACAGGGTCGCCGCCGCCATAGCCAACGAGGTACGGTAGGGGGTACAGGTTACTGTAGGATCGTGAGGGTACTGTGTGTGGTACGGGTATGTTTATGTTGATAGACATGAGGGTGAGTACAAATACAGAAATACAGTATTGTTAGATTTTCGATTTATACGTCGACTTTTATTTGATACCTAAATTTATATGTTTCACGTGAACTGTATATGGTTTGAATATTCGATACTTTAATTTTCTATCCGTTCTGAAACGTAGAATCTTTTCTATTTTAGCCCTCGAACGTAGAGAACATTCCGCTGCGCGTGATGCTGATGCTGGTCGATGAGGTATTGATTGATTTATCGATTGATTGATTTATCGATTTATCGATTGATTGGAATAATCTATTCTCGTTCAGGTGTTTGGCATGCGCTCGAGGAACGCTTGGTTCAGGCGACAGCTGGTCAGTTGTTTTGAATGTATTTATTCATAAACCAAAGTGTGTTGAAAAATTGAAAAATTTGATATTGCATTAAAAAATGGCTGGACTCGCGTTGGTTACCATCCCTTTTCCACAACATTCGAATTGTATTTGGTTTTGGATAGGCGGATGACCTGAAAAACTGTTTTATTTGAAGAAAAAAACATATTGTTTATCAGCGCACATGCGCCGCTCACCTTTGTCGCTCGACAGGCCTTATTTCGATTCAACATTCCAATGTAGAGAAAAGCGGAGCATAGCGTATAGAGCGGGATCAACTACCGATTCGAGTTATAAAACAATGGTTGACACGTTTTACTCACGTTTGTGGTATTGAGAAAGGTTTGGTAGGACATGTGCGAATCGAACATGTTCTTGATAAATTCGGATGCGTAAATTTTGATGAACAGTGCGAAAAATGCGTAGAATGCAAAATGAAACGCGATGACTGGAGACAGAGAGTTGATCACAAATGCCACTTCTTGATGGTGGAATTTGAGTGCGAGATTGTAGGAACTAAATCTTAAATTATCCTTTAAAAAGCACATCACGATCACGTCATGCATAAATAATTAAATCATCACTAAACTGTTCGTACTTTATGCTGGCACGTTTGCTGCGCCAATATAGTCCGATGAACAATAGTAATGTGACGAAATCGATACATAGACACACCTGAAAGAATACGTAGTACTTTCTGGGTACTGACTGAACGTGAATATCGGAATTATAAACAAAACCACATCGTCGAACACGCTAACGCTCTGACCGGAATCCGGATATCGGAGTTTATGTTCTGCGTTCTTTTTCTTTCGCCTAACCCGACTTTTCATATTTTGTTTTGACCGTTTCGCAACCATCTAAATATTTAGCGAACTCTCCCAGTGAACATGAGCGGTTTTTTTAACAGTTCACTCACATGAAACGTCATCTGCAGTTTCCAACTGTTGTGTGGTTCGATGGCTCTGCAAAAGACTTGCGGGACGACCAAGTGACTTCCCCAAGTAATCCAAGTAGTAAAAGCGAGCAGTATGACTACCTAAACATATTCGTTATTCGTTTAATGGATAATGTTAGAACTGTGAATATTAAAGATAATTAAAACAGCAGACCATTAGTTTTTTCGTATAAATTACGACTTCTTTATGAGAACTTCTTAATTAACGGGGTTTCTATATTTATTATGAAATGACAACCACAGAAGTTATTTTCATATAATATGAAAAGTGATTGAATTTTCAAGTTCTTCCACGTGGTAGTCGTAGTTCATGCACACTATAATATGAGAAGAGACTACTCTTTAAATTCAACGGATATTATAACTGTCTACCGGAGAAGATGTGACGATGACTCACCAAAGCAACTCCTAACTGTTTGGCGAATGTGGCGGGAACGTGTTCGTACCGCGTACTAAATTATATCTATCATCCATTTCTATCAACAATAAAACACAGCCATCTCACCCATAATATGATGCGAGAAATCTCTCGAGTGCTAGTGACAGTTGAATGAGCGAGAATGCGGGAACAGCGGGCACTGACCAGCCACGCGTCAGCAGACATGCCTAGATACGTTAGGCACGGTGGAGTGACGACCTCTTTTTCAATTTTCATTTTTGACGTTATCTGTTCCACTGAGAACAGCTAGCGACTTGTAACTCGAGAGCTTCAGGTTAGTCATTGGCAGTGCTTTGCTCTTTTTTGGCCCTTTCAACAATCATAGTCCGGAAACAATCATGAAGCCTACCCAAGTGGGCACCGGTACATAGGCGCAAGTTGGCAGAAACACATATGATATGACGTGATACAACTGGAAACAACCAATGTGGCAGGGTTAATTTCACAAAACATACGTAAATGATAATCATTCCAACGGACATGGCCACGTAACTTCCAAATAAGTAGCTCAAAATGATCTAAAATTTCAATTATTTATTTTAAAATTTGAACAGAAGGATGATCGACCTTGCAGTTGTGATGAATAATCAGATGCTCGCTCCGTTTGTGAATAAAACGCACACTCAGGAAGGTAGCTAGTGATGCAATAGCGATTTGAACAAGGATTCCAATGTGAAGAGGAGTATACGCGGCAAATATCTGTGCTTCCTCACAATATTCCATAGTGCTGAAAATGATACGCAATGCGAGTAATGGTGCGTAACAATATAAAAAGGCGCAACGCGTACTTCACAATAGTTTGGTCTCTATGTGTGATCTTAGCAAGCGTGAGCGCTTACTTCCGCGTAACAGATTATTTCAATACCGATAATTGAATACATTTTTCGATAGGAGATGATAGAAGACGCGTGAGCACCTAAAGGCATAATGATCATTTTTTGCTCTATGCCAAGTACTTTGAGTTCATTGAATACATGGTCTAATTGGCGGATTGTGCGTGAGGGTTTGAACACGGCATGTGACTATGTAATTGATTACGATTTTGCAAAGCGCGAGCATGAACCAGGTGAAGCTATAATGAATGCGAATTGCAAATTATGCTTCAATTCAGGATTCAGGAAGATAGCTGGGGATCTGCGCACATTTTACTACAGTAATTCGGTTTTCCACATTTTGGAGTTTCTTTGGCAATATAGGAATGAAGCAATTTTCACATTGAAATATGTTATGTTTTTAATAGTGCTCAACAATCTCTGATTGATTGTGAGAGTAGATTTTCTCTAGTCGCATTGGAGTCGTGAGGAGACCCAAGCGCGCGTATTCAAACGCTAATATCGATCAAAGAAGCCGACACGCGAATCAAAAAGGCCGCGGCACACTCCCGCCTTTCCCGCGCTGTCTGCCCTCTCTCGCTCGCGACTGAGTTTCGCCAACTGACCCGGATGTCAATAGCAGAAACTATCCTCCAGGCGGCGACTATAATTACTCTCTTTCAAAGGCACAGCGGCGACTTAATTCTGCAACTAGCTCTCTTAAACGCGTATTACCACTCATGAAAAACATTTGCCGCAGACAGGACTCGAACCGGCGAGGTCTGCGCCATAACTGCGCACACACGCATTGAGCCACACAGAAAGTGAACGAGCTTCGTTCATCTGAACTTATCATCTCTCGCAATTTCTGCAGTATTGAAGCGTTCAATGAAATGGAAGTCGTGGCGGGACCAGTTTCGAGTTTGAAATAAAATGCTGCAACAGCGAGTTGCAACATTCGAAAGCAACGGAGAATCGTCATTCTTTTTCACGATTCGATTACTTTTTAGGTTAAAACGGTTTTATAAGTACCTAAAGTTTAAAATAAGTCGCCATTGTACCTTTAACATATTGCACAGCGCCCAGTTTACTGGAGGACATGCCCAGCCAAGATAGGATTCCTATCCTATAATTTTATAGTGTTTTATTTTTCTATTTGCGTCATTCCACAGTGTTGCAGCACAAAAACACACAAGCGAAGACGCGCCCGCGCACAGAGACCGCTCTCACTGCCCTTCAACTGCCGAATCCGTTGTACATACATGGCTAACACCAAACAGGGGCTAGCAAATTGATTTGCTAGCGGTGCGCGTGGCGCACGGAAGGTGTCAAAGTGGGCGGAACTTCCTGACCGTTTGTAAACAACTTCAAACATGTTCACTTGACACTATAAATCAATATACTGTTATTGACAACAATCAATGTTCTTTCGCCCCGCCCCACCCCTAAGATTTGCTATGGAGTCTGTTTACTTTAGAAAATTAGCATTTTCGGGAACAGAATCTGAGAGACGACCGATTCTATGTAAACTATGGGTTGTTTTCGAGCTACTGAAATGCTTTTTTTGTGTTAGGGGGAGATGATTCAAATTTTGATGTTTGATCTTATTTACATGTTTCCAAATATGATAATGCTGTATCTCTGTCAGTTTTGATGCCAAAAAGTCCCAACTTGGTATAGTTCTATGCGCGCGATAAGTTGCGCGCATAGAACTATACCAAGTTGGGTCAGCTCTCGGAAATGACGCACGAAACAAGAGAGTCAGACGGTTTTGGCACCGTATTTCGAACTGCAAGCGAGGTAGATCGAAAACTATCGCTCTGGCGCAGAGTATATGTGACCGACCCTCAGAGCCCGGTTGGGTTGGCCATGTGTGTGTCGTCCGACTCTTTTGTGACCGACTCTATTCAGGTGACCCTGCTCCGACAGATTGTCACCCCTCTCGGCACGTCGATCAACAAGCGGATAGTGGACGTGGTGCACTGGCTGACCAGCGATCAGCAAGTGCACTCCTACATTGCGGCCGTCAGGTACTACGCATTCGCTGTCTCCGTATATGGATATGTCTGTCTTTCTGTCTCTCGCTCTGATTCTCTTGTTCTCTCTTACTCTCATCGTTAGTATGACTGGACGACGGACAGGGTGAGCGGAAAAAAGAAGAGTATATCGAAGTGGAAAGGGAGAACGAAGTGTCGTTGCAGGGACTCTATATGGCCGGACGGTCAGCTCGCGCCGGAAGCCGCGCCGAGAAGCGAGTACTTTCATCTCAGGTGAAAGGGGGTTGTCTGTGTTCCAAAAGTTCCCATAATTACACGTATTCGAAGAAAAAGTAGATACTGATGCGAACGTGCGTTTCGCCTAATCGATTTTTGTTGCTTATTAGTAGTACCTTTTTTCAACAGTATCAGTCTGCTTTGATGTTTATTCGAATTCGTCTCCTACATTGTATCCCCGCAGAACCGGCATCCTCGCGCGTTCTCTGATGCTATCCGCACTGCCGGATGAGTTGCGGATGGTGATGGGAGCCGAAACGACATATCGGGTGGGGGGGGGGGGAGGATGAGAGAGAGAGAGAGAGAGAGGAGAGAGAGAGGGAAGGGAGGGAGAGAGAGGGGCGAGAGAGAGAGGGGGCGAGAGAAAAAGGAAGGGATGAGAGAGTTCTTTCATAACTCCATTCGTTTGCAGGGAGTTCAGACGGTGTGCGACGCTCTGCAGATTGCCCAGCTAAACAGGCGGCTGCTGTACGTGCTGCTCGAGCGGCTGCTCATCACCGTGGGTGGTCCACTCTTTCTTTCTCTCTCTACCCTCCCCCCCTCTCTCTCTCTCTCTCTTTCTCTCTCTCTCGGTCGCTGTCTCTCTGTCTCTCTGACTCTCTCTACCTACTCTCCCCTTTTATCATATCCTTTTCAGATCTTCCCGAACAACCGTTTCGAGCGCATCTTTGCGCAGCTCCACTCGAAATCGCCGCGATCCAGAAGGAATTAAGCGATACGTTTTGCTCGATACGTTTTGCTCGATACGTTTTTTTTCCGTTGTACAATCGCCTAGTCGACTGTTGTGATGTGCAATTCGGTTCTTCTCTGTCCATTCCCTCTCTGTCTACATACTTGCTTTGATTCGGTCTCGAAGATGTTCGCTGTTTCCTGTGCCACTTTTTTATTCTTACTTCGTAATAACGGTACATAATAACTTGTAAACTCGGTGCTCCGGTAATCGTATTGTTGTATCATGCACATGTGCTTTTCTGGGTGAAATGAGCATACATAATATATTCGTTGGTGTCTGTGAGATAAATTTTTTAAAAGTAGAACTGAAAGTCTTGTGAAGCCTGCGATACTCCACTAGGATCCTACCGTAATCCTAAGGAAATGCCGCAGATCAAACTATTTTCCTGTCGTAGAAGGTGCCGCAAATTAAACTATTCTCCTATCGTAATCCTAAGGGAGTAATCCTAAGGACAAGGAATCGCCGTTCTTTCGCGTTTTCTTTAATTGTTTCATGTTTCTATGGCTCAAGCATGAGCCGAAGTAAAAAAAAAACCCCTGTGCCTTTTTTTTTGAAGAACTCGCGAGAGAAGACATAACCCAGATGAACGAAGCTCGTTAATTTCCTGTGTGGCTCAATGCATGTGTGCGCCGTTATGGCGCAGACCTCGCCGGTTCGAGTCCTGTCTACGGCATGAGTGGTAATGTGCGTTCAAGAGAGCTAGTTGCAGAATTAAGTCGCCGCTGTGCCTTTAACACAAAAGCAAAAAAGATGGCGAGAGAACGAGATTCCCACTAGAATAAATGAGAAACAATATATGAAAATGAAAACGAAAAACAAAGTTTTTTTGTATTAGAATAGAAGCGAACACCTGCGCCTCTTCGCAACGCTCCATGTTGCTAAAAAAAATACGTCAAATGAAAAACATAAAAAAATAACATGATCATAAAGCAATTTTTCTACTCAACACGAAACGATGGCGAAAGAACGAGATTATCACTTGAATAATGAAAAAAAAGAAAGAACATGAAAATAAATATAAAAAAACCAAGTTTCTCGTCTTAGAAAGAAAGCAAACACCTGCGCTTCTTGGCAAGGTTCCATTTTGCTAAAGAAAACGTCGAAGCAATTAAGAAACAATACATTGCATGCAAAGCCCGAAATGGTAATAAAGACAACTTCTTCTTGATGAAACACAATGAGAAGATTTTTTCAGGACTCACGAGTGTGTCTTAATTTCCCAAGACTCATGTAAGAAAATCTTATTCGATAATTGCCATGTAATTGGTTGTAAATTGATTGGGAAATACCGAGTAGGATTGAATGATTCGAGAATATAATATCAAAGACACAGTGGACTTTTTCTGACAATTTTAATCGTTTATGCGTCACGAAACTATCATTCAAATAAAGGTTGAACGAAAGTCCCATGGGGCGCGGTGATCAGAAACGATCAGCAGACCGCTCTGAACGCATAAGTTCTAACTCCGGCCACTCTGCGCTCTCTAATCTTCGCGTACTGTACCGTCGGCAAAGGGCCGATGAGCGGGCAGCGGAGAGCTAATAGGACATTGTATCTTTGTATCTTTAATGGTCTATCAGTATAATTGGAACTCGGAAGCGCAAATTCGATTATAATAGGAATGAGGAATCATACATCTTATTCTAATAAGAAAAGTTTGTTGTATGCTCAATTGATAAATAACAAAACCAATATTTCGAAAGGAACTTTAAAGTGACAGTTTTACGTATAAATTGATTGAGAGCTGATAGGTACTTTATGTAAACATGAAACCATATTAATAAAACAATTCACACAAGAACGTTGACGTGTATTCTCAAAACTCGAACTTGGTCTATTCGAAAAATCAATTTTATACATAGCCGCCACTTGTGTTTCAATCTTTTCGCGAGTGACATTAGAACCGTGAGACAAAGATTTTCTAGTTTACAAAATTTCATGTCATCATTCATTTTCAAAAAAAAACTTTACAACTTTATGTTTATTAAAAAAGTTTTTACAAAATCATTTGGTAGTATAGTTAAGGAAAAATGGTGCCAGCGAGTTGTACCATTATTGTGCAATGATTTGTGTTTTTTACAGTTAAATGCGAACTTTCAGTGTATTTTTGTCTTTACTAAATTGTTGACTCTTTATTTTATTCTTTTGCGATGTAAATAAATGTATATATTGATATTAATATTATTTTATTTGCAACAATTTAAAAAATAGAAAAAAGTTGTGGCGTTTACCAGAGCTGACGATTTAATACCTCTAAACGCCGCATACATACATAGTCAATTGGAATTTAAAAATGTTTTTTTCATATTCTTTTAAAGAATTTTTTTGAACAAAGTTAGCATTACACAAACATCCTTCACGAACAATGAAACTCGTTTTGACGCTAACTTCTCTATAAAAAATTTGGGGCTCGCTACCTAAGGGTGATTTGATAACTGTTCCCCTAGGTGTGATGCTGAAGCTGCTATGTAAATGACCTTGGTTCATCGAGAGGGGTTTATCGAAATAATGATCAGTGTCCAAGAACATTGATAAAACTGAGTAGTACGATCAACAATATTCATTTTCTTTTACTATCGAATTTGTTGGTTACCATCCCTTTTCCACTACTTGAGGGTCGTATTCCGTTTTTGAAAGACGGAGGACCTGAAAATGCAATATTTCCCCTTTTTCCCGTTTTGATACCTTCGTCTTACGAGAAATTTGGTTTCGTTGCAATATTCTAGTGTAGAGTAACGCGGAGCATAACGTATACAGTGGAATGAACTGAAAATTAAATGATCAATAGTATTCAGAACGTACCACTCACATTTGTGGTGTTGAGAAATGTTTGATACGACATTTGCGTATTGAAAAAGTTCTTGATGAATCTTGATGAATCACTAAAAAGATCTTGTTTTACTAACTTTATACTTCCGCGTTTGCTGCGCCAATACAGACCGATAAAGAAGAGTAGTGAGACGAAATCGATGTATAAACACACCTGCAATAATAAACGATAAAGCTATAAAACAATGGTTCACTGAACACTGTGACATCCCAAAATGACTCACGTTGAACGTCATATGCAGCTTCCAGTTATTTTAAGTCGCGATGGCTTTACATAAGATTTGGGGAGCGACCAAGTCACTGCCCCAAGTGAGCCAAATAGAAAACGCCACCATAATTACTACCTAAACACCTTTACATCACAATAATATAGCAAGTTTTAAAAAGAGTACAAGAAATAGAGAGTCAATGCAAAGTCAAAGAAACTGAAGGTGCAGACGGATACATTTACAGTTACATACATTCATTACGAGTAGTGTACTGGATTCTCACCAGAGCGAGTCCGAATTGTCTCGCGAAGGTAGCCGGAATATGTTCGTATCGCGTTCTGCAAAACTCACTTTTTTGCCTAATGTTGTTCACAGTTCGACGATTTCTTTATGTATTTTAACATACTTTGCGCTCAATGTCATATGTCATCGTTTTGCAGTCATTTTAAGCGAATAGTTGTAAACTGCATCTCTTCCATCACATTTTCACATCCCGGTGCTAACTCAACTTCGAAAATCAAATTGTACTCCCCTTATCCGGAAAGTTCACTTACCCATGATAAGATGCGAGGAATCTCTCGAGTGCGAGGGATAGTTGAAGTAGGGATAGTTGAAGAAGAAAGCGGGGATACCGGGCACTGACCAACCGCGCGTTAGCAGACACGCCTGAAATAAACTCTCGTTTTTGTCTTGCTCCAGGTCTTCTAGGAATCTGTCTTCTAGGAATAATGTTTTGTATACGATTTTGTATGTGTGGTTCCTTGAAATTGATCTGCAGTCAAATCATATAATCAGCACAAAAGTCCCGTCATTTCAAATATGTATGTACCACCGCATCATTCTTGCGTCATAGTTGTCTATTCACAAGTAGCGCGAATTGAAATTCACTGAAGCACTCGGTGATTGATGCCCTAGTCTTTAGACATGATGAAAATCACGTAAAATATTTTGCTTTGCAACGTGCGCAAATTGTGCAATTGTGCTCTTGAAGAAATGGAGAGAACGTCATTTCATATCTGAATTGTGAAACGGTCTGAAACATACCCAAGTAGGCACTGGCACATAGGTGCAGGCAGGCAAAAGCGTGTATGAAATCAGATGATAGGACTGGAAACAAGCATACACTGATATAGCATTATGAAATGAAACCTACGTAAATGATTCCCATTCCGACGGACATTACCACATAGCAAGCAAACAAATAGTTCAAAATTAGCTAAAAAAGTATACTTCAATCTTCCTTAAAAAAACGCGTTCACTTTGCAGTTGGGATGAATGAAAAACTGTTTGCTGTATCTGCGAATGAAGCGCACACTCAGAAAAGTGGCCAGTGAGCAAATGACGATTTGAACGAGGATTCCAATGTGAAGAGGAGTATAGTTAGCAAACATCTGCGCTTCTTCACAAGACTCCATGTTGCTGAAAGGAGATAACGAGTAAAAAAAAACTAGTTAAAATGTGTTCAACCGTAACAGCGACAAGTGCGATATCATAAGCTCAAAAATAGTTACGCTATTGTCAGTACAGTTCACAAAAAAAGTTAGTTATTTGATATGTAAACAAATAAAGTTATGAATAATTTGCGTTATCGTGAGTGTTGGGAATTCGAAAAACGCTAATTGCGGTGTGCGCGATAATTGAAGGAGGTTATGGAATCATAGTGTGCGTTCCCAGACGCAAAAGACTAATTGTCAATCTGTCAAATATAGAACACGCAAATATTGCACAGTGGTGACTCAAATTTTGCATAGATTTCATCCCGTTATTATATGTAGTAGCAAAACATTTGCTGTAAAGAGGAAAACGAACCCGCTGGGGCTGTACCGCAACGGTTACCACACGCAGTACATAGAGAAGCCAACTCTTGCTTTCGGCTGCTAAATCCAATGTTATTCATTTTGGAAAACGTGCAATCAAGTCCGTGTAAACGTGTGATGGCTTCGTAATTGCATGCACTGACTCGATCAAAGATCTTGGCATTTATCTCACAGCCGATCTCAGTCCAAGTGAACATATCAGAAGAGTCATTCAAAAAGCATCTTCTCGTGTCGGTGTACTACGAATTGCCATCCGACGCAATGAAATGTTTTTTTGAATGTCCATAAGTATAAAATACGCCCAGTTCTTGAGTACGGTAGTGAGGTGCTGCTCGCTATTAACGTAACTCAAATTAATAAGTTACAAGCTGTGCAGAGATCCTTCACTAGAATTCTTGCCCCGAAACTGTCATATCAAAGTCGACTGCGAACTTTGGAGCTAGATACACTGTGGACTCGCAGAATGCTTTCCGATTTGCGCCTTGTTCATAGCTATTTGTATGGTTTCATAAACGCTCCCAATCCATGCATGCTTGCTAATTCAAGATCAGCATCACTGCATTCAAATGGCTCGAAATTACAAAGTATCTCCAAAACCACTCTCCTTAAAAAGACGGACTTCAGAGTACGACTGATGTCTTGTTTCACAAATAACTTCTCTCGTTTTACTGTGGATGACCTCAAATTGATTGCTCTCATCGTCAGGCAACTACATAGGTAGCCCGGTAGTTCTGTTCTAGACGTTCGAAGTAGTTTCTGTGTCTGTGTTTGAGATGACATCCCATTCTATGCGTCCGCATGGGTGCCAATGGACTTTTTCACAGTCTTCACTTTGTTTCTACTCACGGGTCTGACCGGTAGTTTGTTAGAATCTGTGTGTTTGTTATAATGTGATTGCTGATTCTGAATAAACCTATTATTATTATTATTATAAGTGATGGGGGGGGGTAGTTTTTTTAATGAAATATATACTCACTTTGATAATAATAGCGTCAGACAGAATGGAAGTCGAGTGTCGAAAATTTTCCTTCAGTTTCACGGCACGGTTTGCGACTTATCGGCGGTCTTTTTGCAACTTACAATTCGATAAAATGTCAGGTTGATATGATTTTTTCATACATTTTTTCTTAGTTCAAAGAAACTTGTGATTGGTACTAGTCATATGACGCTTGCTTTCGGAGATGACAGAGTATGATAATATTCACAGTTTCAAAAAAAAAACAATTTCGATTGTAGTGGCAGTAACGTGTACACATACCTGTTTTGACACAGATGTTTTCTATTTGACCCGGATCATCACTCTCTTAGAAACTTTGATCAAAAACCTAGTATCGAAATCCTAGAGAAATGTTGTTGGTCGCTGGAGTGAATTACTCACTGTTTGCAAGTTACTATAAATTCTCATCTACTTTACCGAAAACAGTTCAAAAAACTGTTCCAGCCTATGTCGCATTCTCCACTGTAGTATTGTGTTTGCGGTTTTTTTTGTGAAAAAGTGCTGGTAACTAAATTGCACACACCAATAACGTTTTTCGCCGGAATCAGGTTGATATACAACAAATCCATCACTTCCCATAAGAAAATATGATTATTCGTTGCGAACAAGCATACGGGATAATCTACAATCTGCCAAATACTGTGAATTCATTGATCAACGTTTTCCTTCGTGATAATCGTTTGAATTCTTGAATCTTTGTTCTCGAATAATGATTGTTGATTTCAGAACCTTGTAAGTGAGTGTGCGTAATATGAGAACGCGGACGGTTGATTAGGGTGTTATCCTTTTGAGAATGCACGCTCTTACTCAATCATACTCTTCAATTATCGCGTATACGGCTAGGGACCACAATGATATTTTCAGATGTTTGAATATGGTATAGCAATCAGTTCATGAATGTAGTTCATTTCAAGCTGATTTCAAAAATATATAATGTTCATAGGGTTCATCGTTCACATTGCGCTCAAATTCCGCGCGGCGCGCGCACCCGAGCGCGCGCTCACATTGGGAAAGTGCGACAGAGGGCGGCTAGATTAAAACACGTATGACGTCATCGATAGTTGAATTATGATTATATTCGTTAATAATAGTAGCAATACGCTTTGTTTGATTGTAATCGATCAGTATTTGATCAAATACGTCTCTTTTGACATTATTTTTCTTTACTCTATCTGGGCAATGGCGGCTAGATCAAAGACATATGACGTCATCCTATCGCTCTTTATCAATTTTTACTACTTTACAGAGTACATGATCCCATAAACAAAATGTTGTTGGAATCAGCGCGAAAGGGCGAATCGTTCTATGCTAATTAGAGCACATCATGCGTCCAGTGAGAATATGTTACATGATTTCGCCTCACTACATCTCACGTTGTGGTCCCTAGTATACGGCAATTTTCTAACTCCAAACATCCAAGTTAAAGGATTATATTCATACTTATACAATTATCAGTCGTTTATCATTCTCGTTGTTTTTCACGTATTCATTTATGGTGACTATGATCATGACTATTTCCTTTCCAGCTCGTGATGACAAACAACTCACCCGTCAAGTTCTTTTTTAGAACATGCCATAAATAACTTTTTGATGTCCTTTTTTCCAGCGCTATGGACCCATTTAAAGAAGCACAGATGTTCGTTGGATATACTCCTCTTCACATTGGAATCCTCGTTCAAGCCGTCATTTGCATACTAGCCGCCGTTGTCAGTGTTCGATTCATTCTCCGTCATAGTAAACAGTTGTTCATTCATCCCAACTGCAGGGTGAGATCATGGTTTCTTCTTTTTGACACGATTACGTTCCTAGACAATTTTGAACTACTTATTCGCCAGCTATGTGGTGGTCTCTATCGGAATGGGCATCATTTACGTGCGTTTTATTGTCACTGTCTTACTGTCAATCACTTTTTCCAGACCTACCATTTCCTTTCTTACACGCTGCTACCGACCTGGGTTCATGTGCCCACCTGGGTAAGTGCTTCAGATCGGTGCCTACTTTAAACAAACCAAGACTGATAAAAATGATATGGAATCTATACGATTATCGCATGATACAACACAACATATTTTATTGGTTTTGTACACGAAATAATACCTACATATCAGCTAGTAGAAGCGAGACTGAAACCTTTCAGGCTTGTCTGTTGACGCGCGGATGGTCAGTGCCCGGTATCCCCGCATTCTCACTCCTTCAACTGTCCCTCGCACTCGAGAGATTCCTCGCATCTTTTTATGGGTGAGCTCCTCGTTCCATTTTGTGTTTTCCTACATTAATAAGATACAGCTAGAAACTGATGACCAAAGCAAAGCTATATCAAAGACACAGAGTTCTGCAACTTTCACTTTTATCAACTCGTTATCACACACTCAAAACGTACAGGTTATTGTTAATCACATGACACACTCAAAGTTTGGTTGTTCCCGCCTTTGGCGTACGGTGAAACAAGGAAAATAAAACTTGTCGAACTAAGGGCAACTACTCAACGACTCCCGAAATCTTTCAGCCCGTGGTACGAACACATTCCGGCTACTTTTGCGAGGCAGTTCGGACTCGCTCTGGTGAGGCGGATGCGACGTTTTTTTGTTGGTATTGAGTATATCTCACTTTTTTTGTATCTCATCACTCATTGAGAATAGCAAGACTGCAGCAGTTCCAACTGTTCTCAGCCGAAAACAAGACTCTCGGAGTTATAATTATAACGTCACTTGTTGTTGTTGTAATCTCTCCGCTACTCCTTTATTTTTCCTGACCTCTTCTCAATTTGCTACACTTTCTGATGTTCCTCTTCCATCTTGCTAACTTTCATTTATCTTTTTTTTTCATTTTCTTGACCCCCTTTCATCTCTCATCTTACTGAATGCGTTATACGTGTTGCGTTCAGGCAGTGAGTCTGGTCGCGTTTTGTACCTGGCTCACCTGGGGCAGTGACCTGACCGCCCCGCAAGTCTTGTGTCGAGCCATCGCTCCACAAAACAAATGGAAGCTGCAGGAAACGTTTGACGTCAGTCATAGTTTCTAGCAATTTACATGATATATATATTTTGAAATTACAGGTATGTTTATGCATCGATTTCGTCACGTTACTACTATTCATCGGTCTGTATTGGCGAAGCAAACGCGGAAGTCTAAAGTCAGTATTCCCTAACAATTAAGGAAGGTCTCCGGGGAATCTAGCTCGCTTTAGAACAATCGCGCCTCGATCAAACTATTTAGAATTCATGTGCACGGAACAGATACCAGCTGGCATCTAGAGACTGTGCTCTCGCAGATGCCAATGGTTAAGAGATCATAGGCGCGTGTTCTCATTTGTTCAAGTATTATTAAATTAAATCTGCATTAGTATTCATACCAATGAAGAATAAAACTGATATTTCTCTCTATTAATATAGTACTAATAAACGAGTTTCCGTTATTGCACTCACTCCAATATTCCCCGAAGTTCTTCTTTAACTATTACGTAACAATAAAATTAACAATTAACTGTTACGCATCAAGCAAATTAGAGAAGCGCTGATTGTAATTGGAATATACTTGCAACACACTAAGAGATTTTCAGATTTTTGGATATGGCATAGCAATTAGTTCATTAATGTAGTTCATTTTAAGCTAATTTCAAAAATATATAATGTTCATAGGGTTCATCGTTCACATTGCGCTTTAATTCCGCGCGGCGCGCGCGCACCCGAGCGCGCGCTCACATAGGGATAGCGGATAGTGCGACAGAGAGCGGCTAGATCAAAACACTGATGACGTCATCGATAGTTAAATTTATGAATACATTCGTTTATAATAGTAGCACTACGTTTTGTTTGATTGTTATCGATCGGTACTTGATGAAATACGTCTCTTATGACATTATTTTTCATTACTCATTTGGGGCTATGGCGGCTAGATCAAAGAAATATGACGTCATCAGAACACTCTTCACCGATTTTCACTACCTTACAGGATACATGATCCCATAAATAAAATATCGTTGGAATCAGCGCGAAAGGGCGAATCGTTCTATGCTAATTAGAGCACATCATGCGTCCAGTGAGAAAGTGTTACATGATTTCGCCTCACTCTCTGCATCTCACTTTGTGGTCCCTATGGCTAATGGCCCATTATCCATCGTTGAAATGAAATGAGCTGTAACCATCCTCAACAGCTATAGAGTACAGAATACAGAGTACATTATTCGCGCATCTTATTTTTATTTGACGCTTTCTGGATGTCTTTTTTTGTTGTGTATGAAAATATGAAATGGGGATTTTTCGAGCGTGCTCTAACGACTGTGTTCACAACCCATTCAGTATTTTCTTCAGTTCCTACGATCTGTCTCTCAAATTCCATCATCGAGAAGTGGCATTTGTGATCAACTCTCTGTCTCCAATCATTGCGTTTCACTTTACGTTCTACGTATTGTTCGCACTATTAGTGAAGTTTTACACTACCACTTTCATCAAGGACATATTTAACACGCACGAGTCATTACAAACATTCGTCAACACAACAAATGTGAGTGAAGGTTTAAAACTACTAGTAACTATTATTAATTTTTCAGCTGATCCCGCTCTATACGCTATGCTCCGCTTTTCTTTACACTAGAACACTGCATCGAAACAAACTTTTCCGCACGACAAAGGTGACAGAACGAAAAGAAGAGATATATGAAATAACTTTTCAGGTCCTCCGCCTCTCGAAAACCGAGTATGATTCGCGAGTGATAGAAAAAGGATGGTAACCAGAAATTATCCTAAAAAAATACCTTAAAAATGAAATGCACTTCGACTTTTTGATATGTTTACCATTTCTCCAGTTCTGAGTATGTGGTTAATTATAGTACGAAAATAAAATTGAAACCTATCTGCTGTTGTTTTAAATAATTGCTTCTTGAGTTCATACCAAACACGTGCCAATGAAGAGAATACATTTGAAAAAGAAAAGAAAACATAGGCTTCCGGATTGTAATTCTACGGAAAAGTCGCATATCAAAATATTCTCTTATCGACCTATCGTAATTCTAAGGGAGTCTCGCAGATCGAATAATTTTCCCATCTCCTATCGTTATTTCGAGGGAGTGCCGCAGATCAACTTATTCTCTAATCGTAATCTTAAGCGCCGCCCTTTGTTTTGACTTTTGGCGCGCGCACCGCGCCACCCCTAAGTCATACACCATTTCCTCTAATCCATACGATATACTCCATAGTATGTGTTTTTCTGTTAGAATATCATTTGGCAAGATCTATGAGTATGATTCGGAAAATAAATATCGGTAGCGGCATCCAAAATATAAAAAAAATTTCTCTCAATCTGCCACTAAACGTGTTTACAACGACGACGACGACGACGACGACGACGACGGTGTGCATCACGTAAGCCCCGCCCACTGCACTCTGCGCTCATTGGTCGCACGGCTTACTTGCCTGTGCACTCTGATTGGCCGACCGCTTGCCCCGCCTTCCGCTCACCCACTCTCATGGCGGCTTGCCGTCTGTTTTCTCTCGCGAGCGCGCACTCACTGCTCACCTTCTCTCTCTTCCTGTGCGATTCGAGTGTTTGAAAATGGTGCAGCAGGCAGGGGTGAGAGGGCCCAAATTTTGGCGCGAAAACTGTGGGGGTGGTGTGTGCGAGCGGAGTGGAGAGAAGTGAGCATGCGTTTCCATATTCAGGATACTTATGTACGTTTTCGAATTCGTAATAGCGCGCGTCAATAAGATACTGGCCGGCGCGTGAGCATGCGTTTCCATATTCAGGATACGTTTTCGAACGTTTCTAGGCAACGTTGAGAAGGCCCAAGTTATGGCGTGAAAACTGTGGGGTGGTGTGTGGTGTGCGAACGGAGTGAAGAGAGAGACGCGTAATAACGCACGTCAATAAGAAACTGGCAGGCGCGTGAACATGCGTTTCCATTTTCAGTATACGTTTTCGGAAACGTTTTTGAGTGGCATTTCACTCTCGCATTTCACTTTCACTTAGTGAACATTCTTATACTCAGTTTTATTACTTTTTATTACACTCTGAATTGTTGGCTAGTGTGAACAATGATGCACGTTTGAGAGTTGGACAACGAACAAACATGTGTCGGAGACACGGCGAAAAATTCGTTAAACCTTAAAAAATGAAAAGGCACCAATAAATACATATTTTCTTTAAAAAGTACTTGCGTAAAGAGATGATCTTTGTCTTATGCCAATGCAGCAAAAGCACATGTATAAAACGTTTACAAATACTAACACAAACCTGCACCTCTCTCTCCTCTCCTTCTCTCTTCTCTCTCGTATTTCTTACTTGATCCTTACTCTCTGTTCAATTGTACATCGTTGTGTTCACTGGTTAGTTTCAACAGAACATTTCAGAATGCGCTGGTTTGTGTTAGTATTTGTAAACGTTTTATACATGTGCTTTTGCTGCATTGGCATAAGACAAAGATCATCTCTTTACGCAAGTACTTTTTAAAGAAAATATATGTACTTTTGTTAAATTTCACAAAAATTCTTAATATGTGCTGAATTATGACTATACATCTGGACTATATCAACAACTAATATATTCCTCTCCCTCTGTTCTTTCTTCCCCTCTGTTCTTTCTCTCTCCCTCCGTTCTCTCCTTCTCTCACTGTTCTTTCTCTCTCTTTCACTGTTCCTTCTCTCTTTCACTGTTCTCTCTCTCTCTCTCTCTCTCTCTCTCTCTCTCTCTCTCTCTCTTGTCCTTCTCTCTCTGTCTCGGCCCTTCTTTCTCTTCTTACTATCATGTACCACAGATCACACGTTACGTTTCGGATCGCCGTTACGTTTCACAACTCCCACATATTTTCTCACTACTAGCCGGAGTCGCGCCTACTGCGCTCTTCCTCCTGGTTATTGTTGGCGGGCTCAAAACAATGCAAACCCGGCGCGATTTAGACGCTGGGAGCGGCGGGGTTGGCTACACTCAAAGTGCAAGTTCGGAAGACACGCAGAAAACGCGAGAGAGTACCCTTTCGGCAGAGAGTCAGAGTGACTGGAAACGGCGTACACACACACACACACACTCACACGCTGGCCTCTCGCCTCATGGGTGCGCGGGATCGCGCATAACTTCTTTCGGAGAAGAGATACAAAGATGCCAACGACAAGTGATCTGGCATACGGAACGGTGCGAATCTAACTAACATGATTTGGATGAGTCCACATTGTTGTTAACATGACCTTTGGATATCGCTTCTTGAAAATTCTGGCGCGAGCCCTATCCTAAGCCAAAAGAGAGGGCGCTGCGCGCCCTCTCTAATTATGTGTTTTGACACGCTTAATTTTCATAGACTTGCAGGCATTCTCAGCAAATAGTTAAACTGCATCATTTCCATATATTTTCTTATCCCGGTGCTCTCAACTTCGACATTTAAAGTTTACCTAGTTTACCTTCCTTTTAACCGGAAAATTCACTTACCTATAACAAGATGCAAGGAATCTCTCGAAAGCGAGGGATAGTTGAAGGAGTGAGAATGCGGGGGTACCGGGCACTGACCAGCCGCGCGTCAACAGACAAGCCTGAATGAGAAGATCGTTTTTTCTCTTCCTTCGACCATTCTAGGCGTCGGCGATAAAAAAAATATATAGAAAAATGTTGTATATGTTGTATATTTGATATTCTTGGAATATGATTTGCTTATTAATCGGTACTTGCTATATTTGACAGACGCGGATACTGACCACTATACACGCGGAAACGGAAAGTTACCACAGTCGGAGGAAGCTACCTTTACCTTACCTTTACCTGCTAAAGTTTCCGCCATTTCTCCAGTTCAAAAATCCTCGCACCATTCGCGCGCCATGGCTGGTCGCGCGCAAGCAGCGCAATGACGATTATACTGAAGCGATCAGTGATCGATGCTCTGGGCATTAGACATGATGCAAGGTCCATAAAACATGTGCCACAGCCAATGTAACGTGCTTGCGCACAAACTGTGCTCCTGGAGAAATGGAGAAGACTTTTTCTACCTATATTGGTGTGAAACGGTGTGAAACATATCCGAGTGGGCACTGGCACGTAGGAGGCAAGAGCGTGTATGAAAACAGATGGTGGGAACATGGAATCAAGCTTACACTGATATAGCATTATGAAACAAACGTAAATGACTCCAACTCCGACGGACATTACCACATATGTAGCAAGCGAACAAATAGTTCAAATTTAGCTTAAAAAAACTCTTTTTTTTTGCAGTTGGGATGAATGAAAAACTGTTTGCTATATCTGCGAATAAAGCGCACACTCAGAAAAGTGGCCAATGAGCAAATGACGATTTGAACGAGGATTCCAATGTGAAGAGGAGTATAGTTAGCAAACATCTGCGCTTCTTCACAAGACTCCATGTTGCTGAGGGGAGATAACGAGTAAAAAAACTAGTTAAAATGTGTTCAACTGTAACAGCGACAAGTGCGATATCATAAGCTCAAAAATAGTTACGCTATTGTCAGTACAGTTCACAAAAAAGTTAGTTATTTGATATGTAAATGAATCAGAATCAGAATAGAATCAGAAGATTTATCTCGAATCAAGTAGCACACAATATCGATTACGTAAATTACGGTGAGATACGGCAAAATACAGTAATACAATGCCTACTGCGAGTTCCAACAACACGGGTTTCGGTGGTCCCGTGGATGCGTACGCGTTGTTGGTGATGCTTGTCATCACCAACAACGCGTACGGGGGGTAAATAAATGAAGTTATGAACAATTTGCGTTCTCGTGAGTGTTGGGAATCAGAAAAACGCTAATTGCGGTGTGCGCGATAATTAAAGGAGGTTATGGAATCATAGATTGCGTTCCCAGACGCAAAAGACTAATTGTCAATCTGTCAAATATAGAACACGCTAATATTGTACAGTGGTGACTCAAGTTTTGCAACCACATAGCTATCATCTCGTTATTTTATGGAGTAGCAAAACATTTGCTGTAAAGTGGAAAACGAACCCGCTGGGGCTGTACTGCAACGGTTACCACACGCAGTACATAGAGAAGCCAACTCTTGGCTGCTAAATCCAATGTTATTTGTTTTGGAAAACGTGCAATCAAGTCCGTGTAAACGTGTGATGGCTCCGTAATTGCATGCACTGACTCGATCAAAGATCTTGGCAATTATCTCACAGCCGATCTCAGTCCAAGTGAACATATCAGAAGAGTCATTCAAAAAGCATCTTCTCGTGTCGGTGTACTACGAATTGCCATCCGACGCAATGAAATGTTTTTTTTTGAATTTCCATAAATATAAAATACGCCCAGTTCTTGAGTACGGTAGTGAGGTGCTGCTCGCTATAAACGTAACTCAAACTAATGAGTTAGAAGCTGTGCAGAGATCCTTCACTAGAATTCTTGTCCCGAAACTGTCATATCAAAGTCGACTGCGAACTTTGGAGCTAGATACACTGTGGACTCGCAAAATGCTTTCCGATTTGCGCCTTGTTCATAGCTATTTGTATGGTTTTGTAAACGTTCCCAATCCCTTCATGCTTGCTAATTCAAAAAATCAGCATCACTGCATTCAAATGGCTTGAAATTACAGAGTATCTCCAAGACCACCCTTAGCCAGAGTTTTATCACACATCGAGTTGTGAAATGATGGAATCTTACAGTCTTAAACACAAATTCAAAAAGACGGACTTCAGAGTACGACTGATGTCTTGTTTCACAAATAACTTCTCTCGTTTTACTGTGGATGACCTCAAATTGATTGCTCTCATCGTCAGGCAACTACATAGGTAGCCCGGTAGTTCTGTTCTAGACGTTCGAAGTAGTTTCTGTGTCTGTGTTTGAGATGACATCCCATTCTATGCGTCCGCATGGGTGCCAATGGACTTTTTCACAGTCTTCACTTTGTTTCTACTCACGGGTCTGACCGGTAGTTTGTTAGAATCTGTGTGTTTGTTATAATGTGATTGCTGATTCTGAATAAACCTATTTCTATTATAAGTGATGAAGGGGTAGTTTTTTTTAATGAAATATATACTCACTTTTTTAATAATAGCGTCAGACAGAATGGAAGTCGAGTTTCGAAAATTTTCCTTCAGTTTCACGGCATGTTTTGCGACTTATCGGCGGTTTTTTTCTTACAACTTACAAATCGATAAAGTGTTAGGTTGATATGATTTTCCCCCTAGTTCAAAACAAGTCGCTACTATAGCTTTAATTACAGGTTCGATTCATGTTCAAACCATTTCTCAAAGAAAACGTTGAATACACACCCGTTTGCGCAGTGCTGTCTAAGAAACTTGTGATTGGTACTACTCATATGACGCTTGCTTTCGGAGATGACAGAAAATGATTAAATTCACAGTTTCAAAAAAAAAATTTCGATTGTAGTGGCAGTAACGTGTACACATACCTGTTTTGACACAGATGTTTTCTATTTGACCCGGATCATCACTCTCTTAGAAACTTTGATCAAAAACCTATCGAAATCCTAGAGAAATGTCGTTGGTCGCTGGAGTGAATTACTCACTGTTTGCAAGTTACTATGAATTCTCATCTACTTTACCAAAAACAGTTGAAATAAACTGTTCAAGTCAATGTCGCCGAACTCTCCACAGTAGTATTGTGTTTGCGGTTTTTTTTGCAGAAGCGCTGGTAACTAAATTACACATCACAATAACGTTTTTCGCCGGAATCAAGTAAACAACAAATCCATCACTTTCCATAAAAAAATACGATTATTCGTTGCATACAAGCATACGGGTTAATCTACAAACTGCCAAAAACTGTGTATTCA
Source organism: Rhabditoides inermis (assembly GCA_963966185.1). Lineage (NCBI taxonomy): Eukaryota > Metazoa > Nematoda > Chromadorea > Rhabditida > Rhabditidae > Rhabditoides > Rhabditoides inermis. The sequence goes on along the minus strand of CAWZYM010000209.1, from coordinate 1,098,566 downwards.
TTGATCAACGTTTTCCTTACTTCGTGATAATCGTTTGAACTTAAACTCTTGATTCTTTGTTCTCGAATAATGATATTTGATTTCAGAACCGTGTAAGTAAGTGTGCGCAAGATGAGAACGCGGACGGTTAATTAGCGTGTTATCCTTTTGAGAATGCACGCTCTTACTCAATCATACTCTTCAACTATCGCGCATACGGCAATGGTTTTGGCTGGTGGTAATGTTTTTTGTGTTATATGGATTTACATAGAATTGCCATTAGTATTGTAAATTTTTCCTATCAGAATTACCTAAACTACTTTTTTGCAAAGTTTATACAATTTTGGATTCGACAAGATGAGTGAACTGTTGGATTTCTATAAAAAAAAATTTTGTGGTTTATTAGGATCGGCGCGAAGCGCCGATCGTTTGAGTTCCATTAAAGGTAGTGTACCCTCTGAATCCCATATTAAAAATTATCACGAATGTATTATCAATACCTTTTAGAAATATTTTCATGCCGTTTGCGGTTGTTTGTGATGAAAAACAATGAAATTAAAGTTTATCAAAGAAACAATATAAACACATGGAAATAAATCATTTCTTTAATGAAACAGCCAATAGTGTGGTCAAATTGTATAACTTCGTGCAAGTTGTGCACACACCCCGAGCTGATTAAAAGTTATTAGATTCTACGATTTCTCACTCCAATTTTCAAATGATTTTTTAAAACTAATTTGTTTCAGAATGTATATTTGCATTATCATAATATACTCATTGAATCGTAAACAATGACATGTTATATCTACGCATACACCCAGATTCAGAGGGTACACTACCTTTAACGGAACGCAGAACCGCTCGGCCCGCAGGGCCGCCAAAATCGCTTGTAAATCATTGATATAATGAATGTTTCAATGAATATTTTTTTCCGAAAAATATGTTCGCTGGTTACAGTACAGTCAGAGAAATTTGAGCCGCATGTGCCACGTGGCCCACGTGGTCCACGGTGTGCCACGCTCTCGTTTCTCTCCCCACACTCCGCGTGAGACACACTGTCTCATCATTGTCTCCCCCTCTTCTGTCGCTAGTGTTCTCTAGTCCTCACGCGTCTGGACTCTCCGCAGTCAAACACTCTCTCGCATCGAGTCTCGATGGAGAGTCGACTCCTTCCCTACTTTGCCGATTGCTTGCCATCGCTTCTTTCACCACTTTCCACCTACAACACACACTCTCTCTTGTTCTCCCTCACACACTCACTTCTTAATCACGCAACGCCTAAAACGAACGTGCCTATCAATTATAGAAACAATTTCAAACAGTTTCCGATAGACAACATGTCAGCGAAGACTTTCATGGTCCCTTACTGTTATCCCTTTACTTTCTTTATGTCTTTTAGGTTGTGATATTCAAACTCGTGCACTTGTTGAAACATCGTGAAACACTCACACTGGAGTAAACATAGTGATCGCGTCGCGATCACTATGTTTACTAATTCAGCATTATTCGACGTGTTATGTTACAACAGAAGTTGTGCTTTTAGATAAAAAAAACTGCATAACTTCGTAAACGCGTTCATTATAATATGGCCGCTTTGCACTGGAATGAGAGAGAGAGCCTGTTGGCACATGTCTCCATTGAAAACATGTCAGTCCTTTTGCTCAACTGAGACAACAGTACAAACCAACTACTTTTACTTGGAAGTACTTTTGAAAGATAATATCTGTCCTTTTCTTAAGTTTTGTTTCACAAAATTACATTAACATACACGTTCGCGATTCGCTGCGAGGATACCGACGCGCACCCGCTATTCGCCTATCTCTCTCTCTCTCTCTCACACACAGAGGGGGCGGGGCGAAAGCGATTGTCCGACGCCCGCCCGAGCGACCGACACCAATCTCAATCCGCACTCGAATGCGGACTCTCCGTATCTCGCTTCAAATTCAATCAAACTCAATACAACTTTCTATAACTCTATCGAATAGAGATGTGAATGCAATGTAACAGTGGAAATCACTTCAAAATGAGGAAAAGTGCTTCATCCGGGAAAAGTCGTTTTTGAGCATTCTAGCGCGCGGGAACATCCAGTACAAACGAGAGGGCGCTGGCGTGCCCTCTCTAATTGACATTTGAAAAAAAAATTGAAAAAAATTTCATCGAAATTCAACAAATGAACATTTATTCTCTTTTGAGAAGTACAAGTGTGAAGTACCTTTGTTTGGGTTTATCTAACTCAACAAAAGCACATGCAATAAACATGCATAGTATTTCTACACTAAACTATAAACACAAACCTGCTCTCTTAAAACGCTCACAGATACATACATCGACAATCAAATGCCAAGATGATAATACTATTGCACACACATTTTACCACTCACGTTCTATGTGTTAAAGTGACAATTTTATTGATCCGCAATCGGAAAATTTTGAATTTTGAATTGGCGCGCTTTACAAATTCTAGCTATAACTATCGAACTCGAGATGCGTATCACATAGGGATATGTTTATCGGCTTCTACAACTTCAGTTAATGCTAAAAACTGAATTTCATATCAAAATTTTATTCCGAAATTCCCGTCATTCAAGACGTTTTAGACACTCAGCTGTGATGTAACCTCACTTTTTACCCATAAAACGTTCAAAATCAACTATTTTTTGGGGCAAAAAATAATTTAAATACATGAAAAAAGTTCTAGTTTTCAGGTTTAGTAGATGTTGTTTGATGTTTCCATTATTTTTTCATCAGTATAATATCATTTTTAAGTGAAATTGTCACTTTAACCTCTCATACAATCAGAAATAATGAAAACATCATCGTAAACTAAACGATTGTTCTATATCTGTTTATTTATTCTCACAATGCTTTCATAACAACCAAAATAAGTATATCATAGAGCTTCCATTAATAATCTATCGATAAAGTATACATTTCTACATATCGTTTGAGAGAGCAGGTTTGTGTTTATAGTTTATGTAGTGTAGACTATGCCTGTTTCATGCATGTGCTTTTGTTGAATTGATATATACCCAAACAAAGTTACTTTACACTTGTACTTTTCAAGAGAGAATAATGATGTAAATAGATTTTAATGAAATCCAATAAAAGTATTTCATTATCTTTTAAAAGGACTTCCGTAAAGGAAGAGTTTGTGTTAACCAACGTAATGCAACAAAAGCTCATGCATTTTTACAATCGAAAAAGTACACAAACCTGCTAACCTGCTTCAATAGTTTAAAGATAATTAATTGATCAGATACTGAAATAAATTTGCCGACGTACAACATTTGCTCGCATTATATTTAAAGGTAGGCTTCACTCTGAGACCCAAGGTTTTAAAATGTAATTCACCTTCAGACTAGATTTGAGGATCATGAATTATGTTTGTGTGATAGAATTTTATTTAAAAAAATCGTTTCTTTGAAAAATTATAAATAAAAACTAAATCGGCGTTTAGAGGTATTAAATGGTCCGCACTGGTAAACGCTGTAACTTTATTTTTTTAGAATCAATTTATTTGTTACAATAATGATGATAAAATTATAGTTTATAAATCTAATAAAATAAAACAAAATGTGAAGAACATAGTGAAGACAAAAAACAATTTTAAATTATGTTTTTAACAATGAAATTTCACAAACACAAACCACTGCACAATAATGGTACCAAACACTGGTACCATTTTTTCTTAACTACACTACGAAATGATTTCGTTTAAACTCATTTAATAAAAATATAGTTTGCTTTAAGTTGTGATGTTTTCCGAAATTAACATAAAAAAGATGGCTAATATCATGGCATAGTCAACCCAACGAGCAGAATCAGAGGGTACACTCCCTTTAATTGCAAAAAGAGCAGGCTTGTTTACCAGTTCGATTGATAAAATGCATGAGCTTTTGTTGCATAACGTTGGGTAACACAAACTTTTCTCTTACGAAAGTCCTTTTAAAAGATAATATCCATTTGCATTCTCCTGATGGCAATCATTGCGGCGGGCGCCCGCTATTCGCCTCTCTCACAGAGGGGGCGGGGCATCCGCGGCTGTCCGATCGTCGAAAACCAAACGTTATCGCTGTCAAGACTTTTTGTATCGCGCTTCGACTCAACAAAACTCAAAACGAAACTCTGAAATCAGTTGTTTCTAACGGCATGTTCTGAAAAAATGAAGCGTGAACTGCAATCAGTTGGCGTTCTAGCGCGCGAGGGAATTCACTCAGCACAAGCGAGAGGGTGCTGCGCGCACTGTCTGATTCGTCGTTTATTAAACCCTTCTCATACTCGTTGGTACTGACTATGAAATGATCATAAATTTCACTTTTTCTAGCTTGTGATAGCATGCAGTTCACGCTTCATTTTTCCAGAACATGCCGTGAGCATTTGAATTTTTTTTTTACAGCGCCATGGATCCTTTCGAAGAAGCACAGTTGTTCGTTGGATATACTCCTCTTCACATTGGAATACTTGTTCAAACCGTCATTTGCTCACTAGCCGCCTTTGTCAGTGTTCGATTCATTTTCCGACATAGTAAACACTTGTTCATTCATCCCAACTGCAGGGTGAGTGCTTTTTGTTGTTGTGGTTTTTCAATCATTGTCGGTTTCTAGATGCTCTTGAACTACTTAATCGCAAGCTATGTGGTCGTGTCAGTCGGAATGGGCATCATTTACGTGCGTTCCATTTTTTCCCGTTTAATTGTGAATAATTGATTCAAGACCTACCATCTCTTCACTTACACGCTGCTACCAACCTGGGTGTATGTGCCTACTTGGGTAAGTGTTTTTAAACTGATATGGCTTCGAATGAATACGAATATCTCACTATGACATTTGGTGACACACTTTTTTCATCGTTTTAATACACAATTGTCACAAAGAGACACGACACAACATGTTCAGGCTTGTCTGTTGACGCGTGGATGGACTGTTCCCGGCATTCCCGCCTTTTCACTACTACAATTGTCCCTCGCACTCGAGAGATTCCTTGCATCCTACTATGGGTAAATTCTTTTTTGTGTGTGTGCCCACATAAGTGAGACTCAGTTAGAAGTTGATATCCGAAGTTAGGTACATGAAAGTAGTTATTCGAAGCACAGTAAGGTTCTGCATTCTGCAACTAGTTCTCATAAATCATAGTTTTTGTTGCCCACATTCTGCTATATAACTATAGCTATAGAACATGAAATTACAAGTGAAAAAAATCGTCATCAATTACCGAGTAACTCTTCGCTTGTTTTTTTTGCAGAACAATAGCATTAGGGTTAGGCAAAATGGTGAAATCGCGGCGAGACCAATTTCACCAAAAAAATCCTGCAACGGAAAGTTGTAGTCATACAATTCGATTGAGTTTTTTTTTGGCTGATAGTTCAAAAAAAGTCGCTCAAATTCGATGTTTATGAATATTCTTGTTATTCATAATAAACCACTCGACAAACTTTTTTTCTTGTGGCGTACTGCGGAATCACGGAACAAAAAATCGACCTTTGAAAAAGTACATACATATCAACGAAATCTTTAAAGGTACACTGGCGACTTATTTTTGATTCGGAATGTTTGAAAAAATCATATTAACTCAAATTTTAATCGAATTGTGAGAAAGAAAAACGATTATCCATTGCTTTCAAATGTTGCAACTCGCTGTTGCAACATTTTATTTCAAACTTTTAAAATTTGTCCCGCCACGACATCCATGCCGTTGAATTCTTCAATACTGCAGAAATGGCAGAAATGGCGAAAGAACACACGATCCCCGACGAAAGAACCCCGCTCTCTTACTTTGTGGCTCAATGCGTGTGTGCGCCGTAGTGGCACAGACCTCGCTGGTTTGGTTCCTGTCTACGGCAAATGTTTTGCATGCGTAATGAGAGGTTTTGGATGTCACAAGAGATGCCTAGAGAGACATGGCCCATAATCCCCTTGTTAGATACTCACACGAGCCGAGAGGCTCGCAGTGGAATCCCTACCGAGAGGTTGACCGACTGAGGGAAAGACACACGACCAAGGAGAGAACACTAACTAGTGAACCGCGTCACCACGTACTACCGTAATATCAATCACATGAAAGAACACAAGTGCACGAACATGTTTATGAATACCACGCGGTAGTGGAAAGGGGAATGGTTAACGTGGGGCGGCGATAACAAGCCAGTGGTCAGAGACCATTGCTCTCAGAGGGCTTGATCGGCCGCGCTCATACTGAAGCCTGGAACAGTCGCGCTGTCCGCTTATATAGGCGGCCGGCGCGCTCTCGAATCTTCTCTCAGCCAATCAGCGGCCGCGGTAGATCAGTGGTAGGTCGGCGGTGAGTCCGGCCGGCCGTTCCCGCCCCTCGTGCTGCCGGCACTGGAAGAGAGAGAGATTAGCACTCGAGCGAGCAAAGGGAGTGAGAGTGCATCAGCGAGATAGCGTGTCGCCTCGCTGACACCTCCCCCTCAAACAAATGCATCGACACCGCACGATGCCACCTACATAAAAAAGACCACGACTAATTCCTGAAAGGATTACAAATCTACAAGTGTCGTACGACCTATTAGAGTAACAAACTACTGAACAAAGTAAAACCATGTAAAAGAACAGACCACACTTCACGCGTCCCGACAGATGTCCTGCCACTTGCTCGGCTCGACTTGACCATGCCGCGGCAGGGTCGTCCGGTGTTCGGCTCGAACTGGACGACAGTTGAGTTCGACCGCGCATAACTCGATCTCGTCGAGACAGAACGGACACATCGTCGGAAGCGCAGTTGTACACCTGAACAAAGTGTTTAAATACATCCAACAACATAGCAAAACTGGAAATAACTTACCGCGTAGTAAAGAGGAATCGATCATAGTGCCACGTCGCCACTGGTCAGAAAGTATGAGAATAGTAAGAAGATTCACGTGAACTGGGGGCGGCGGTAACAAGCCTTTCACGTAAATCGTACTCTACACTACTCAAACTCATTCGCGCACGCCTGTGCACGCTGCGGCTGTCAGCTGGCTGCGCACACTAAAACTCGATAACTACAAAAGAATACTTATACAAGGCCGTAAATACACGTAAAGTGAACAGCACAAACTACAAATTACTCGTAGCATCGGCACGCGCTGAAAAGTGTCAAATTGGCCCTCTACCCAACTCACGCGTCCGAATCCACAGTATCCATGGCAGAAGCGTCTACTCTCCGACGACGGCCTTTGCGAGTGCGCTAGTTGTAGTGTCCGCGCTTCAGATTCGGCTGGCGGACGAACTTCTGCTCGGATGAATCCTTCTCCCTATCCAGGTTCGAATCAGCCGCGTCGTGTAGCAGCGGCGCAGGTCGGCGTCCGGGAACGTCGGTGTGTTTGGCGCCGACAGCACGCAGGTGCGCCTTGTCCTCTTGAGGTGCGCAGCGAGTGCTCCAGATGGGTCCGTCCAGCTGAAACACTTCTTCACCTGATCCTTGTGCACTCGCTCCGGAACGAAGTCGGTAGAAGTACAACTGACGATCTTCAGGTAGGGATGTTCCACCTCGATGACGTGATACTGTCCCTGCCACGGCAGCATCAACTTGTGGCTGTTCGGGAACTCCTTCACCTCCATCTCCTCAACTGACCGCATCACTCTAATAGGCCACGTCAGCGTTGGTGTTTTGTTATCAGCACCTCTTCTCCGGCCGTGGGCAGCAGAGTCGGCTGCATCGTCAGTGTGGAGACAGGCCACGTCGGCGTTGGCGGTTTGTGATCAGCGCCTCTTCTCCGTCCGTGTGCAGCGGCGTCGGCTTCATCGTCAGTGTGGAGACAGGCCACGTCGGCGTTGGCGGTTTGTGATCAGCGCCTCTTCTCCGTCCGTGTGCAGCGGCGTCGTCATCTTGTTGAGATTCCGGAAGACGGTGTAGAGACGGAGGCTGCCGTCTCTCTTCTACGCGCAAACGAGGCTGTACATAAACTTGGTTTGCTTGTAGGCACAATCCTCCCCGCGTCTATCAGATCCTGAAAGATGCTAGTTCACCTCTTTGAGGTGTTTCATCGGAACTTCATCAGGAAACAAACCATGTAGTTCGTTTTCCGCGTCGGTAAACAGACCGATATCAATCAAATCCGCCTCATACGAACCGAGATCGTATGATGATGTTGACATGACGTCACTGAAAATGCTCAAATAAATCTGCCATCTTCTCCTTCTGCTTCTCCGCGATAATACTCATAACTGGAGCAAAGTGTTCAGCATATCGAGCGGTGGCTCGTCCGGCACGGTCTGCATATCATTCTCACTTTTGAAAAGACAAGACCGCGATATTCGTAAGACAAGATAAGAAAGTTGTTTGCGTTGGGCGGCGATGACAAGCCAGGGTCGCGAGCAAGCTCACTAGACAGAGAGGAGGAAGAGACAAACTCACCAGTAAAACCACACCTGGACGACGTCATCACACGCTCGGAAACAGGTCACCACATCGGCAGTGTGCTGTCCCTTGTAGACGACCGCGTCCGCGTTGGGCAGTTGGCGATGAGCACCTCTCCTCCGTCCATGGGCAACAACGTCGACTCCATGGTGAGCTGGTGCTTGACGAATCCGAGTCCGTCCGTACACCACTCCGTCACCTTCATCTGTCCCGTCCGCACGCTGCAATCAATAAATGACTCAACTCTGCATTTGAGTGCGCGTCGCAATAACTTATCCTTCTCCACCTTCTGACTCGGAACCTCGATCATAGTGACGATGGGCACGCTGCGTCCCTCCATCTCGAATCTTCTGTGGTCGTAGTCGATGGGCCAGCGAGATAGCTTGCGGAGAAACTCATTTCCGATAATGAGCTGGAATCCGGCGTCGTCCCTCGGCTCGGCCATGTAGTGGGAGATGAGCACAGTGGGGTAGCTCATTCCGTTGAGCTGTACGTCCACCGTCATCCTTTCGTGGAAGCTGACCTTGACATTCGCCTTGAGCTTGTGTCGTCGGCGAGTCCATGTTGATGTTGGCGCCGGTGTCGAACAGTACCAACATGCGGCACTCGTTCACCTCACACGGAACCTGACAGCTCGACCATGACGTCATCATCAGACGGAGCTTCTGCAGCCTCCTTGTAGTTCTCGTCGCTGCTCTCATCGGTTGCGGGTGTCTACGCGACCTCCTTGTAGTCGCCGTTCTCATCGAGAGAAGGAACCACGTCATCCTCCGTCTTCTCGTACTCCTCCTCCTCGTATGAGAGAAGGGGCAGCTTCGGAAGCGTGAACGCGTCCTCATCTTCAAAGTGATATTATAGTCACTCACCTGCTGCATCAAGAACTCGTCGTCCTCCTTCTTCTATATGGCCTCGTCTACCGAGTCCTCGAACACGGCCGCGACCATGGCAGATAGTCCTCCTTGTCGTTGAAACGCGGATGCTCTTCCACTTCGTCCGGAATCACTCCAGCATCGGAGAGGGCGGGGCAGAGAAGAGAGAGGCATGTCGTCGCTCATCTATCTGCTGCTGTCCATCTCAGAGTCGGTGAATACGTAGTCGTCGTACTCTGACTCGTCGAGCGAGTTCGTAGTGAACTCAGTAGGTGCAGACTTTACATCTCCGAACTGCTCCGTGATGTTCGTCTGCAGGGTGGAAAGCACGTGCGGCTCGCTCCTCTCGCGATGAAAGTATCTAAAAGCAGCCAAAGTCACACATCCATAGCACGCAGTAATCGAAGAAGCAACCAGGAAGAGACCCATCATACCCACGATGACTTTACCTCCGTTGTTGATGACGAACAGAGCAGACCTTGATGTCCACACGAGTGGGCTTCGGCCGTTGCAGGAATCACCTTAACGAGTGCGAACATGTCGATGAGCGGGCTGATTGCGCTGGCGAGCCATTTGGCGGACCGTCTGGCGCCCCGCGTCGACGACTAGAACGTTCGCAGTAGACGTGGCTGAGCATCTTGTCGTACAGATCGTCGCTGCTGCGCTTGAACTTGTCTCAGGCGGCGGGCACGTTGTCGCATCTGTTTCAGCTCCGCGTCCTTCATATCCGCGCAGCCTTCATCTGGTAGACGGGTACACACGATTGGAAATCTCATGGGATTCGACCCATCGAAGCTCGCCAAAATTGTCATCGGCATCTCGCGCATCATCACCACAACATCGTCTTCCGTCTTCTTGATCTCGTTCACCTCCGCAATCGCGTCGTTGAAGTACTGACCCTGTATCGTATCGCGCATGATCGTTCACCTGTTTCAGCTATTGCCTCTTGGTGCCGCCGGGGAGAACGAATCTCGCAGTCAGCTCGCTTGGAGAGCTGGTCGAAGGCGCCGCCAGTGTTGTTGTGCAACGCGCCGATCCTGAAAGTAAGATCTTTCGCTCGTGCTCGGCCCTTCGTCAAAAGTCGAGCGCCTCGGAGTAATAGATTTCGTGGCATAACTGCAACTCGTCCATTAAAATCCGTATATCCCGCGCATCACAAGAGTGAATAAGATGAAAGAAAGGAGGAAGTTTGGTTAACGTGGAGCGGCGATAACAAGCCAGGGCGTGAGCGAGCTCACTAGACACAAGAGACAGATACAACTTACCTTATTCCAAACTTACCTGACGAGAGAGACGCGCCACTCTAGAGAAGAGCCCCTGCAAATAGAAGGGTTGAAGTTCAAGGAAGCGCGCGCGAGCCGCGAAATGATGACAAAAGAACGCGGGCAACATTCGAGAAAACACGCGAACACCGACAATATGAATATGAGTAATCAGAAAAGAGAGAGAAAGACAGACAGAATATTTAATACAAAATCAAAACCCTGATGAGGGACAGTCAGACCACGTTGCTACTCCCCTGTGCGAAGTCCTAACCCATGTTCTACCGTCCAACACCCTTTCCTATAGCAATGCATACATCAACCCAGCATGGTCCCCGTATGTCCGCGACGTATCGCAGAGCAGGCAATATCTAACCGACCGCTTACCATAGAAGCTCCGACTAGTTCCACTACTGTCTAACATACCACCACTATAGTGCGCCACCACCTACTAATATTCTTAAACGAGAATAGGCGGGCTCATGATTAGCGTCTGATGCTTACCATAGAAGCAACTTCAACCCTCAATGCTAACCGAATGGACCTCGCGTGGGAAGGCTAGTTTGGTTTAACGGAGGGGCAGGGATCGTTTTGCATCCCATCCCTACGGGCGCTCCGGCCATCACGGGCAGGTTATCTCGCCTTGGTACACGTGGACCCGCGCGAAACCATCCGGGGACGTCAACAAAAATACGCGCGAATAGTCCACCAAAGGGAAAATCCGACCAGCTGGATTTTCTCAATTTCAGCAAAAACCCCATTCACGTGAGTGCGTGGTCAATGCGCTCAACGAGAAGCAATACAAAAGAACAATTGATACTAATTAACTATTGATGTCTAGACCCTCAATGCTAACTAATACCAAAAGACGTTCACCATCCGGGAGGTGGTGAACCGGCTCGCCGCGGCCTTCCGCCCGCAGACGGTTTTTTCGTTGGCGCTACGCGAACACGCACTCATCACCGGTGGCCCATCCAATCAAATAGCTACTCAAAAAGTCCAAAATAAATGCCAGCCACTACGCCTCATCGCTACAGCGGAATAGCGCAGTGATACACATTGAATGAAACTAAGTGATTGCTAAAGATTGCTCGGAAAAGTTGATATCAATCGATATCAATCGATATCAATCGATAATCATCGATATTCCCGATTTCCGAAACGAAAATATGACGCAATTGTTGCAAAATAATAGGAAGCTACGAACGCAGCAAATGCGCCGTAAACAACAAACAACAATGCACCCCACTCACACGTTCACTCCGTGTAGAATGACGATGAGAAAGTTGGAATCCGCGGCACGTGCAGATAGACGGAAATAGCGGCGAAAACGGCACCCTCGTCACAGTTCCACTCGCAGTGGCGGCCGGGCTGGGGTGGGCGGGGCATGTGGCACACACATGCCTCCCCCTCGTATCGATCGGCCCTCTCTTGCCGCCCGCGATCACTGAAAAGCGGGGAAGAGAGAGAGTGTGTGATCGGGGAACCGAACAATTAGAACGCGCGCGCTGTCTACAACTGATAAGCACTGCTACTGATAACGCGCGTGATAACAACAATACTCGAAACAACAAGTAACACTGAGCGACGAAACTACACATAGAGGTGGTATCACACTACACACTCTACTGTATCGTATCACCCACGTGTACTTTGGCCTCTTTTGTATGAGCGGCCTGGGGAGGAGACAGAGAGATCGATCATCTCTTCTACACTCCGCGCGCCTCTGCAACGTAGCTAAAAACTCGCCTCAACTCACCAGATAATGTCTTCCTCCTTGTCTCTTGACCTCGGACTTGTACCGTCATGCACGCGCGTACTCACTCCATTTCACTTGTAACGGAGAGAAGAGAGAAAGGTTTTGCATTGGGCGGCGATAACAAGCCAGGTCGCAAGCAAGCTTGCTAGACAGAGAGGAGGATAGACAAACTATACCTGGATCTGGCGAACGGCCTCCCTGGTTGTGACCATCTCAATCGATCGGCGGTGGATCGGCAACCGTCCCTCCAAGTGTGTGTACTTTACACGAGAAGGGGCGCGTCCGGTATGGTTATTACTCTATACCGGAATCAGTTCATGACGCTGAAATCAGATTAGAGCACAAACGAATAACCCACTACTACAGCTACTACCACTACCATACGAATCGCGAATTAAACGCCACTCGACTGCTGCCAATGAGAGGTTTTGGATGTCACAAGAGATGCCTAGAGAGACATGGCCCATAATCCCCTTGTTAGATACTCACACGAGCCGAGAGGCTCGCAGTGGAATCCCTACCGAGAGGTTGACCGACTGAGGGAAAGACACACGACCAAGGAGAGAACACTAACTAGTGAACCGCGTCACCACGTACTACCGTAATATCAATCACATGAAAGAACACAAGTGCACGAACATGTTTATGAATACCACGCGGTAGTGGAAAGGGGAATGGTTAACGTGGGGCGGCGATAACAAGCCAGTGGTCAGAGACCATTGCTCTCAGAGGGCTTGATCGGCCGCGCTCATACTGAAGCCTGGAACAGTCGCGCTGTCCGCTTATATAGGCGGCCGGCGCGCTCTCGAATCTTCTCTCAGCCAATCAGCGGCCGCGGTAGATCAGTGGTAGGTCGGCGGTGAGTCCGGCCGGCCGTTCCCGCCCCTCGTGCTGCCGGCACTGGAAGAGAGAGAGATTAGCACTCGAGCGAGCGAAGGGAGTGAGAGTGCATCAGCGAGATAGCGTGTCGCCTCGCTGACAGCGTGGTAAAGCGCGTTTGAGAGAGCTGGTTGCAGAATTAAGTCGCCACTGTTCCTTTAAGCACGCGTTACGAACACATCTCGGCTACTTTCGCGAGACAGTTCGGAGTCGCTCTGGTGAGGTATATGCGTCGTACGTATCGTTCGTACGTTCCTATTGTTCTCTCTTACTTCACAATTCTTTCGTCTTACCTGACCCTTTTAGTTAGTGAGTCTGATCGCATTTTGTACGTGGCTCACCTGGGGCAGTGACTTGACCGCTCCGCAAGTCTTGTGTCGAGCCATCGCCCCACAAAACAAATGGAAACTACAGCAAACGTTCGACGTGAGTCAAATTTTCTAGCCAATTAAGTTATATTTTGAAATTACAGGTGTGTTTATGTATCGATTTTGTTACGTTACTACTCTTCATCGGTTTGTATTGGCGCAGCAAACGCAGAAGTGAAAAGTTAGTGATTTCTGAAAAAAAAGTATGTTACGCATTATAGGCAAGTTAAAAAATTAACTGTTACGCAACAAGCAATTGTGAGACGCGCTCATTGTAATTGGAATTTACTCGCGGCTACTAATTACAGCAAACGCGGAAGTAAAAAATTAATGAATTCCAAAAAAAATTTGTTACGCATTATAAGCAAGTTAAAAAATTAACTGTTACGCAACAAGCAATTGAGAGACGCGCTCATTGTAATTGGAATTTACTCGCGGCTACTAATTACAGCAGACGCGGAAGTAAAAAATTAGTGAATTCCAAAAAAAAATTGTAACGCATTATAAACAAGTTAAAAAAATAACTGTTACGCAACAAGCAATTGAGAGACGCGCTCATTGTAATTGGAATTCACTCGCGGCTACTAATTACAGCAGACGCGGAAGTAAAAAATTAGTGAATTCCAAAAAAAATTGTTACGCATTATAAACAAGTTAAAAAAATTAACTGTTACGCAACAAGCAATTGAGAGACGCGCTCATTGTAATTGGAATTTACTCGCGGCTACTAATTACAGCAGACGTGGAAGTAAAAAATTAGTGAATTCCAAAAAAAATTTGTTACGCATTATAAACAAGTTAAAAAAAATTAACTGTTACGCAACAAGCAATTGAGAGACGCGCTCATTGTAATTGGAATACACTCGCGATTCTCTTAACTCTGGTAATTAATGACGCAGTGTTAACGCAAATTTTGAACTACGCACCGTTTACGCAATTTTGACGCACCCTATTTTGCGTTAGATTGCGAGAAAATGCGTTAGGAATGCGAGTGATTGTGTCAACGCAAATTTTAAACAACGCATTTTTTACGCAATTATCACGCACCCCGTGTTGCGTTAGAGTGCGAGAAAGTGCGTTACGAATGCGAGTGATTGTGTCAACGGAGATAGGAGATAGGTTCATAATTATAATTCAAACGACACAATTTGTCGTATTTTTTAACCGCTGTCAGTTATAAATCAAAAGAAGTTATATCAAAAGAAGTTTTGATCATCTCGCATGTTCATGAAAAAAAGAAGTACGCAATGAAATAAACAGCTGATGCCTCACAAAAGTTGTCTCTCCCTCTCTCTCTCCCCTCTCTGCCCCCCTCTCCTCCCTCTCTCCCCTCTATCTCCCTATATCTCCCCTCTCTCCCCCTCTCCCCCTCTCCCCCATTCTCTCTCCCCCCTCTCCCCCATTCTCTCTCCCCCCTCTCTCTCCCCTATCTCTCTCTCTTTTTCTCTCTCCCCCTCTCTCCCCTATCTTTTCCTCTCTCTTTCTCTCTCTCCCCCCTCCCCCATTCTCTCTCTCCCCCCCTCTTTCCCCTCTCTCCCCCCTCTCTCCCCCCTCTCTCTCCCCTTCTCTCTCTCCCCCTCTCTCTCCCCCCTTTTGTAAAAATCGTGCCAAGTTTGTACCTCATCACGAAGTAAGTCCGAATTTCTGATTTTCATGATCGATCCTATTTCATTTTACATCAAACTTATATTTAGTATAAAAAAGTTTCATTGTCGTGTAAAGTCCTCTCCAATTCTCCAGGAGCACAATTTGTGCGCAAGCATATTGTAAACGCAGTGGCAAACAATTAATGAGATTTGGATCATGTTGGATGACTAGGACATCGATCAAGGATTGATTTCTCTGTTCCAAGTTGCGCTGCTTGCGCGCGACCGGTGAGTGAGCTTGACGAAAAAAGGGTGGCAAGCTGCCTGTCTGCTTTTCAAATGAAAGATTCTAATATATCACACCACATCGTTGTGATCTTATTGATTGCTGTTGTTGATTATTGTTTGAAACGTAAACTCCGGACATTAACGTGTTTAATTCATTTTGCCGCTCAAACAAAATGTACAATCGTCTGAAATGTACTAAAATGTAATCTAAAATGTAAAATGTACGAAACACTGCGGTCTATCTACGATGTTGCGAAAAAATACGATACGCACAACTTTTTACGGTTACCGACTGTTCGTCAACACTCAGCGTAGCAGAAAAACTCATTCACAGCGCCGCCCGGAGTGCAGTGGCCATTCCGTTCATCTCACTGTTTTGTTAGTATTTTACTTTGTTGTATTTTACTTTGTTTGTGTTGATTTTCGTTGGCACGTGCATCACTTTTTATCGCGTTTTTCTGCAAACACTTTCTCCGTTGCAGGATGCCGTGCGCGAATCAACTGACAGTAGAATCAACTTTCTTGAATACAGCGATGAGGTGAGTAACAATTTGTTTTCATCGTTGTACTGGGTATAAAAAAATTATAACACTGTACTTAACTGTAAATGTCATCACTCACTGTGTCTCGCTCATGTTTCCTTATGTGTGTCATTGAAAATTTCAAACTGTTTCGCCTGTAAAATGTCGTTGTACAGAATATATTTTTTTTAAATTTGATACAAGTTCTACTCACACAGGCCCGTCCTCACCGGCAAGGACTCCGGCAAGAATGGATTCAAGTACGACCCCGACAACTCCCCACGCTACACGGTCCGTCTTCATTCAACGATTTTTGTGAATATTATTTTTACATTTACTTTTTCGGTCTTAATTAATTGTTGGCTGTAGGTGTACGTGAAGGCGCACTAGTGGCCTCGGAGCGATTTCTGGGAGTTGGAAGAGGGCGAGCATCAGACCCCTTCGACCCCTCTTCGAGCCCACCGGCAAGCACAACAAGTACTGGATCATAGTCTAGTCTGCCGGACAGCTCAAGGTATTCTATTTGTACTTGTGCAAACCGTCACTTATCGACTCGTCCCGCGGATCTATGTGTTTTATGGTTATGTGTTAGGTGCTAGCGGAGTTCGAGCGTCGTCGCTGCGGGCGCGGCATGGTGCTGCCGACGGACGATCACTCGACCACCGGGGAAGTGAAGCTGAGTTCCCTCAACCAGCCCATCTGCCTCTTCGGAGAGGACGTCATGGAAAGGTGAGAGCACTTAGTAGTGGTAATATTAGGATGTGGAGAGGAAGAGTAAGACTGGTGAGTAGAGTGGGAGAGAGAGAGAGAGAGAGAGAGTTCAGTGTATTGCAAATCGCAAGAGTGTGATATGATGGGTGTTGCAGATCAGCAGGAGCGCTACTCGACGACGTGGTACCATCGCCTCTTTTAAAAGAGAATCAAGCAGGATTGGTGTGCAATTATCTGATCGAGTACAGTATTAATCTTGATTTTCTTGATTAGTGTTATTGTTTAGCAAAGTTTTGTTTGTATCGATTGAAATTGTTGATCAATAAAAAAAAAATTTCAAGTTGTGTTTGTTTTGTTTATTGAGAGTAATTATATTGTAATATATACGAAGTGAATTCTTTAAATTTGCATAGCGTTTTCGCGTTTTTTCTGGAACTACGCAATTTCTCGCTATATTCAATGCGTTAACGGCTTTTCTATGAACTACGCACTTTCTCGCACTCCAACGCACCAATTTGCGTTGCATCCACTCCCACACATTTTAAGTGCGTTAACGCGAAATCAGTGCGTTGATTGCGTTAACACTGCGTCAAAAAGTTACAGAGAAGTGCATGAGTGAAAACGAGTAGTTTGTTTTGATCTATCTCAAGAAAAGCACATGCATAAAATCTCTTTGCAGCTGACTAGAATTTCAAAACAAACATCGTCGTCGTCGTAAATACGTTCAGTGGCAAAGCGAAAGAGAGCAAAAGAATGGCGCCGCAACCGATATTGGTCTCACGAGTCATGTTCATAGGTCCTATAAAGTGATATGATAACAAATAACACACACTAGTTGAGTATATTCACGGGTCGGCCCGCTCATTGCCGCGCGCCTATATCGCTTGTCACAGTCGCGCGCCGCGCCGCGTCGGAATCTTCAAAGGCGGCATGCACTGACTTTGCACTTTCAAATGGCGGCCGCGCTGCGCGGGCTCATGCGACGCGTGCCACTCGCTGTGACAGCGGCGAGCGATCAGCGGGCCGAGCCGTGATATTGTATTGGAAAAGAGAGAACCGCATGTGGCTCGGTAGTGGCGCGTTGCGCGTGCCACAGATCAAAACAAACGGGCGCCGCTGTGCGCCGCCCCTAACTTTACTAAAAAGTTCACGATTGGGTCGCAGAAATCTAGAAATGGCAATACCTCTAATTTGATCGTGAATAAATATTTTTTTTATTTTTTTCACGAAAATTGATAAAAATTAGTAGAAAGCTTATTGTTCATCTAAACTGTCTTCATCTTCAATTATTACATATTACAAAGTACAGTAATCATGTTTCTTATTAGTTGACAGTGTTTGGATTTTTTTGTTTGTTTTTTAAACTTGAAATGGAAAACTTTGAACAAGTGTGGACACTGAAACCTACAACAGTGAAGAAAGGCGAACTCCCTTAGATTAAATTTTCTTCAGTTCCTACGATTTGTCTCTCAAATTCCACCATCAAGAAGTGGCATTTGTGATCAACTCCCTGTCTCCAATCATCGCGTTTCACTTTACATTCTACGTATTGTTCGCATTGTTAGTGAAATCTTACACTAGCAGTTTCATCAGGACTCTGTTTGATACGCACGAGTCACTTCAAACATTCTTCAACACCACAAATGTGAGTGAAAGTTTCATATTACTATTAACTTTTTTGTGGATTTCAAGCTGATCCCGCTCTATACGCTTTGCTCCGCTTTTCTCTACACTAGAATACTGCAGCGGAACCAACTTTTTCGCACAACCAAGGTGACCGAAAGAAACACGAAATACGAAAACCATAACTTTTCAGGTTCTCCGCCTCTCGAAAACCGAGTATGATTCGCGAGTGGTAGAAAAAGGATGGTAACCCGAAACATCCAACAATCAACGTTATTTGATCTAAAACAAACTTCTCTGCAGTCGTTTTAATTTTTTCTTGAGTGCATACCGAACAGTTGTCAATAAAAAGCGTTTGAAGAAAGAAAGCTTGAAGTGTCACAGATGCATATCAAATTAATCGTCTACCGTGTTCCTAAGGAAATTTCGGCGCTTGAATTATTCTTCCACCGTAATCCTGAAAGAGTGTCGCAGATCAATTTATTTGTCTACCGTAATTCTAAGCACGTATCGCCTCTCGAGTTATTCTTCTACTGTAATCTTAAGAGAGTGTCTTAGAGGAAATTATTTGTCTACCGTTATTCTAAGGAAGTTTCGGCGCTCGACTTATTCTTCTACCGTAATCTTAAGAGAGTGTCAGAGATCAATTTATTTGTCTTCCGTCATTCCAAGAAAGTATCGCACATCAAATTTTCCGTTTACTGTACTCCTAAGGAAGTATCGCCGATCAAATTATTCTGTGTGGCAGAATAAGAAATATTGTGTGTTTATTGTGTTTTCCCTTCAGCTCCTGAATCATTTTTTGTTTTCTTTTCAGCTCCTGAATCATTGTTTTCCCTTCAGCTCCTGAATCACTCTTTTAGAATACATACTTAGAGAGAGAGAGAGAGAGAGAGAGAGAGAGAGAGAGAGAGAGAGGCGACATGTAAGCATAAAATTCAACATAACCGAAAACATATGTTCTCAATGCGTCGGTAGATGCGACTGGGGATACCTTTACCTTTAACAAATTACACTGAAAATCAAATGTACCGAAATTTTCGGATCAGAGGGAAATCGATTGGCTTTGACATAAAGAAAGTAGGAAAGTATAGAAAGTAACACACTTTCTTGCTCTGGATCTTTCCTATCTGATCGGTGTGCTTCTGTACGAACTATGTGTGGTGTGATATGCGATGTTTGCTATCACTAACGAGGAGTGTAGTAGGTGCCACACCCTCGGATTCGAACCAAATTGATAGATTACCTTAGTTAGGACCCTAGCCATCGATTTGTGGTGTCCAAATTTCCTAAACGAATTATACGTTTCCGGTACGAAAACGTACAGCGCTTGTTTTTCGCATTTCTCTCACCTTACGCGGCGGTCAAAGACCGAGCCGTTGTGGCCTAGTGGCGCAAGCGTCTGCCATCAAATATGACCCTCTCGAGTTCGATTCCGAGCACATGATTTTCGTTTTGTCAAAAGTTTATGGACTTGTACTTTCTGACCATATCATCATTTTCTCATGGTCCATGAAACAACTCTATCAAATAAGTTTGTTTTTATGAGACAGTCTTGCCGATCTCTTTTTGGTAGCGATGTGCGATCGTCTTAGTGCCACTCGCATCAGCCGTATGTAACTCGCAACAGTGCCGTCTTTTGTCAGAGAAGTCCCGAACGTCGTCGAGCTATTTCACACTGTCGTATGTAATTTGATAGTGGGCGAATATTGTATAGAGTTGAAGGTTGTAATGATACGCACAGTAGATCATCTCTTGTCCTTACAGTCGTCCTGCTTGAAGAGAAACCATCGAGTCGGTCATGCTTTTCATCGTAAGTGATCAGTGATGTGCCCCGAGACCCTGAGATTCCTTGTGTCGTCACTTTCTCAGAGATATGAGGCGCAGACAGAAAAGACTTTTCAAACCTTTGTGCAGACAAGTGCTTGGATCAAATTGTGAGCTGTTTGAGAGTCGTTCATGTTGTTCGCTGATTGCGCAAAACGCACTGACAGATCGGAAGCGAGGTTTGGGTCACGATTTATTTTTCACAGCATGAATCGACACGATGCCGCGTTGTGTGGCCATCCCGTTCATTCGAATACTTCACACGATTATCACACAGGACACTCGCCGATTAGACTACGCGCACCGGTCTCGAATCTTCTCCCCAGCACACTCTTCTCCCTTCCTCCACCCTGTCATTCTTCCATTCCCCTCTCGCGATGAGTGCGGCTAGCTCCACCAACGCCGCCGGTGCTGCGTCCGTCACACAGACACTGCCCAAGGTACCCCCCCCCCTCTTTCTCTCTATCTCCCTCCCTCTCCTTCCCTCTCCCTCCCTCCTTCTCTCTCTCTCTCTCCCCTTCTCTCTCTCCCTCCCCCCTCTCTCTCCCCCTCTCTCTCCCCCTCTCTCTCCCTCCCTCTCTCTCCCTCTCTCTCTCTCTCTCAGCCTCATTCCCTCCCAGCCCACCGACGAGGGTCTGGTGCTCCGTCTCCGCTCGCAGCCCGCATCCGCTCCGACTGCCGAGCAGGAGCGACCGCGCGTCACCTGGGCCGCCTCCGTCATCGGTATCGATTCATTGATTTTCGATTTTATTCTCACACTGTTCCTTGGAATAGTTTCGATCGATTGATTGGTTATCGACTGGATATCGATTTGATTATTGATTGCTTTTGCAGACAACGAGCACATGGGCCGGCTCAAGTCGAACTGCTGCTGCATCTACACGAAGCCGCGCCGCTGGGACGACCCCACCACCTGGGAGCAGGACGAGAACGAGGTATCGATTGATTATCGATTGATTATCGATTAATCAGTCAGAGGCTAGTCCTGTAGTGAACGTAGTACGACGTGTATCGGTCATTGATGACCGATTTTCTAGACGGAGCACTGCCGCGGTCACACGCTGCCCCCGCCGCCCAACAAGAACGACAAGAGCAAGGACGAGGAGCCGCCGCGTCAGGTATCGATTAATTATCGACTGATTATCGATTGATTTTTTTCAGCCGGCTGGCGGCGGCGGACACTGCTGCGAACACTGCTGAGCTGAGCCGTCTCCAGTTCTAGAAAGCCGAATCATGTCTCTTACACCTTACAATTGTCCGCTTACACTGTGTTACGATGAATAAATTAGTTTATTGTGTCTATATGTACAAACAAGAGGAACGTGGCATGGCTGCTACGGGTACTAGCTAGATTAGGCTATTGAATGGTGAGAGTGCCCGAGGCGCGCTTGCGCTCGTTCGGGAATCGATAGAGCGGGCGGATCAGTCCGATTTCGCCATCGTTGCGCGGCAACTTCTTGCGAGAGATGGAGTGGCGGGTGAACGTGGAGGAGAGGGCGACTGCCGGCGCGCGATGCGCACTCGGTGCAACCTGTACCGGCGGCATCGTCCTCGCCTCAAGTGGAGGCAGATCGTACTCCTCGAAGGTCGTCGTCGTCGGCGCGGGCGTTGTGGTTGTTGTGGTCGTCGTGCGCGACTCCAGTGGCGGCAGGTCGTATTCCTCGAACGTCGTCGTCGGTATGGCTGTAGTGGTGGTTGCCTGGAAGGCTTCCTGGGGCGGGATTGCAGGACGGCGCACGTCCCAGTCTACCACGGGGAAGCTCTGTTGAATTGCGGGCTGACGCATTTGCGGTCGCACTCGCTGCGGCGTGTAGGGCGGAGGCATGGGGTAGGTGTCGGCGGGAGCAGGGTAGGAAGGAGCAGGAGCAGGGTAAGGAGCAGGATCGGGAGCAGGAACAGGGTACGAAGGAGCAGAAGCAGGGTAGGAAGGAGAAGGAGCAGGATAGGTAATAGGAGCAGGAGGACCGAAATCAGTAGCAGGAGCAGGAGCAGGAGCGGGGTAAGACGGAGAAGAAGCAGGGTAGGATGGAGCAGGATATGAAGGAGCAGGAGCAGGGTATGGAGCAGGAGAAGGAGCAGGGTAGGTAATAGGAGCAGGAGGACCAAAGTCAGTATCCGGAGTAGGAGCAGGAGCAGAGTATGGAGCAGGAGCAGGAGCGGGGTAGGAAGGAGCAGGAGCAGGATACGAAGGAGCGGGAACAGAGTAGGGAGCAGGAGCAGAAGCGGGGTAGGAAGGAGCAGGAGCCGGAAACGTTATTGGAGGAGCAGGAGGACCAAGGTCAGTAGCAGTCGTCGGAGCAGGGTACGAAGGAGCAGGAGCAGGGTAGGGAGAAGGAGCAGGAGCAGGGTAGGGAGCAGAAGTAGGAGCAGGGTATGAAGGAGAAGGAGCAGGGTAGGGAGAAGGAGCAGGAGCAGGGTAGGAAGGAGCAGGAGCAGGGTAGGGAGCAGAAGTAGGAGCAGGGTATGAAGGAGAAGGAGCAGGGTAGGGAGCAGGAGCAGGAGCAGGAGCAGGGTACGAAGGAGCAGGAGAAGGGTAGGGAGCAGTAGTAGGAGCAGGGTACGAAGGAGGAGGAGTCGGATAGGGAGCAGGAGCAGGAGCAGGGTAAGAAGGAGCAGGAGCAGGATAAGGAGCAATAGTAGGAGGAGTGTAAGAAGGAGCAGGAGCAGGGTATGTAACGGGAGGAGCAGGAGGACCAAGGTCAGTAGCAGGAGTAGTAGCAGGGTAGGACGGAGCAGGAGCCGGATAGGGAGCAGGAGTGGGAGCAGGATATGAAGGAGCAGGAGCAGGGTACGAAGGAGCAGGAGCAGGAGAAGGAACGGGAGGAGCAGGAGGACCGAGGTCAGGCGCGGGAGTCGCGGGCGGCCCCACATCCACATGATCTCCATCATCCCCCTCCTTGTACGTGTCTTCATACATCATCTCGGCGTGTCCCACCGGCAGCGGCTCGGGCAGAATGGCTCGGTGCATCTGCTCCGCAGCCACTCCAGCCGGAACGTGCGGTCTCTCGCCCGTGGTGTCCAACTGCGTCGCGGGCTTCCTATCCTCGTCCTCGACTGGTTCCCGCGCCTGACTGGTGCTGGCATTGGCGCCGACCTGGTTCACTACCGCGCCGCCCGGACCCAGCATGGGAGGGAAGTTGGCAGGCATGGAGGAGCCTGGAATGATTATTATTATTGAAATGAGAAAAGTGGGTATAATGAGAGAGAGAGAGAGAAGAGAGAGAGAGAGAGAGAGAGAGAGAGAGAGAGAGAGAGAGACGCACCGTGTATGTTGTAGATGACGATAGACGTGGCTGGAGCAGTGATTGGAGCGGCGGCAGGGGCGGGGTTAGCAGGGGCGGGGCTAGCAGCGGGTTGTTGCAACGCCGGGAACGAGGGCTGCACATCTTGCGCGCTGTGAGAGACCTGAAAATTAGATTGATGTTGTTGGTTTAACTTGATAGATTTCTTTTAACCAGATTTCCTTCCGACGCAGTGCTCTCAGTCTCTGTTTTCGCTTGTCTACCGTACCGCAAAGTTCCAAAGTTTTGGAAACTCTGCCTCCCAGTGTCTCTAGTCTACCGTACCCCAAACTACCGTACCCCAGCTTCGCTTCCGTACGCGCCCTGCGGCATGGCATAAGTGACGGCGTGAGGGTCGGCCGCGGTAGCGATGCCGGAAATATCACGGTGCTGCACGTCCTGAGTCGGAAACTTGAAACATTAACTCATTTATTTTCACAAGTAATCTCGTGGACAGTAGGGCTTCTTCGAATAGACCCTTACAGTGTATGTACTCGCGTCGCTTTTGATGATAGTCTTTGCTATGGTTGAAACTTCAAATATTAGTGTTAGTTTTTGAGTAATGACCAAGAATTCTCCAAAAGACTCATTCAGAAGAGATTGGTCGTGTTTCAAAACCGTTTCGATGGGAGAGATTGCTGTTGTACTAATACTTGTGTTGTACTTGACGATTGTATTTGCTACGATTGAAACATTGACTTATCAGTGATAGTTTGCGATTCTGCAAGTAAAGGTAAGGTCATATTCGAATTGAAAAACCACTTCATGATACCAAAAAGAAGCTTTTTCAGGCTGCGATCAGTCATGCCGAGTCTTTGAAACAGTGTTTGGTCGTCTTTTGAAGCCAATCTCAAAGATATCAATATCAATCAATATCAATCAATATCAGTCAATATCAAAGAAGCCAATATCTGGTTTGAAACGAGGAGTGACAACGACGTTGAATGGAACTCGATCATGCTCACGGAACCAGCCTCAGACATTTATGTTGTGTGTATTGAGAATCTGGAAAAAAAAATTTCGATTTTTGATTTTGATTTGTTCGAAACCATAACAGCGGGTGGGCAAATCAGTTGCCGCCAGTAGAGAGCGCAGAGTGAACAGAGTGTGAGGCGGCAAAAATCGATAGACATGCGAGAGCACGCGAATAAATTCACATTCAAACTTTCGCGCGCGCGCAATTTTCACATGCTGGATGGACGAGCGGAGTGGTGGCGCAACTACATATTCCCTGGACTGTATCTGACCTGCTTGCCCCTGCTGGCGAGATAATCCGCCACCGAGATATCCCCGCTGGCAGATTCGATGGGCGAGTACTGCATGCCGGAGCTGAACGGACTCTCTCTCTCTCTCTCTTCCATTTTTCTCTCTTTCTCATCTGCTTTCTTCTTCTTTCCCATAATCCTACATGATTTTTCCATTATATTCTTATAAGCAGATAAGCTGTAGCATCGGTGGCATCTCCCACTCACTCGGTGACGAACCGATGATACGGCTGTCGGAACGGTCTCGGTATCGGCCGGAATGGCGGCGGCACGCCCCGATTGCCCTGACCCTGCAACGCGTTTTCCTGATTTGACTGAACTTTGCTTCGTTTTATAGATAAACTTTTCTCTGTGTTTTTGAGAAAAGAAGTTTCCCTGGCCCTGCAACACTTTCTCCTGACTTGGCATTTGGGCAAACTATTTCCATAGACTTGATTCGATCAGGCTCCGCAATACTAGGACGATGCTGTTCTTTAGACTAGGCAATTTGCGATAGTTCCGGCTGGTTTTCAAATACCATATGCACTCACGCTCACAAAGTTGGGTCGAATGGTGAACAGCGACGAGATGGCGGAAGGAGCGGTCGTCGTTGCGGCACCCTGAAAACAAATCGTTTTCTTAACAATTCGAGTTCTTTCATTAAAAAAAACGTGTTAGGAAAGGTGTCTGTCAATAAATGATTGACAGAATGCACTCACCGTGATGCCATTCGGCAGAGTGAAGAGCGAGAGTAGCGAGGGTGCGGTGGTGGAGTAGTCAGCTATCGGCGGGGCAGGGGTGATGGCAAGCGGCACGTAAGGAGAAGGAGCAGGCGGCGGAGCAGGCACCACCACGGGAACATAGGGAGCAGGAGGAGGAGGAGAAGGAGGAGGAGGAGCAGTCACATAGCCAGATGGAGCAGGTGTAGGAGGCGGCGCGACGTAGCCAGTGGCATAGGAGTCCGAGTGCGACTGGTCGGTGGGTTTCCAAAACGTTCGTGTGATGACTTGTCGGTACAGAGTGCCTTTTCGATCGAGTGGAATGCCTTGGTTGAGGTTGGAGCGGTGGTATTGCACTTGTTGCACCTACAAATGCACTACGTTTCAAGCGTTACGTTTAACTGCTCCCAAACACGATTGACCAATGGTATCTGGATGTTAGTTGGTTTGATTGACGAAAACAACAATAATGTGCATACTTACAGTTTTGATCCTTCACTTAACGTTTCACAAACTAGTACATCTTACTTCGAGTTGAAAACAACGCAAATGAAATGCGGAAATATAACATACCTGCGATCTCGGATCGACGACCCTTGAATCTCCCACGATTTCATCGAACAAATCGCATTGCGCCAGTGAAATCAACAATAACAAATACAGTAGTCCAACTGTCATGGGGGAGATATGTGAGAGACGACTGTCACCTCCAGGAAACCGAAGCGACCTTGTGTCTCACCGAAAAACAACGCCACGACTAGCCGAAACCGTAGTTTATATATATCCGATCCGCGCTGTCTATGCGCGCATACTTTACGGGCGCGCCGGAACTGTGTAAGCTTCAAATCATATGATGAGAAGCTGAGAGAATGTCAGACGAAAGAGAGCGCAGACGGGAAAGAGACGCGGCGAAAGCGATCGCACCAAACGACCAAACTACTGACTGAATGTGTTTATGCGGCGGCACCTAGCCCGGAACTGTGATGATGCGAGTAAACGTTTGCGTAGGGGGGATAATACATAGGGGAAGTAGTGACGTCATCGAGCATGGGCGGTGGGGTCTCAGTGTACTCATAGGGAAGAGGAGGGTGGTACGGAGAAGGAGCAGGAGTAAGAGTATCCATCGGTCGCATGGCATAGGGAGGGTACATCATAGGATCAGGTGTGACGTCATCCATTGGAGGGATCGGTCTGGGAGTGGTAGGATAGGCTTCCGGCGGGTACATCATAGGGTCTGGCGTCTCGTCTGGTAGAACGTAGCTGGACGTCGGAACGGGAACGTCCATCGGCGGTCGATGAGTGGTTGCTTCCATGGATTGGGGATAACTGTCCCGTGCTGGTACAACTATCGGCGGTCTGGGAGTCGTCGCGTAGGGAGGATAGAACATCGGATCAGGAGTGGCATCGTCCATATGTGGCCGAGTAGTCGTGTAGACATGGTAGGGCATGGTGGTCGCGTCCATTGGGGGTCGCGGACGAGTGATAAAGTCGTAGGGAGATGGCGCGGGCGGGGATGGGGCCGGAGGGAGGGGAGCGTCCATCGGCGGTCTCGGCGGAGTGGCATAGGCAGAAGTGGTGGTTGGAGCATCCATCGGAGGCCGTGGGGGAGTCGTGGCGTATGCGGAAGGGGGAGAAGGAGTGGTGGCATCCATAGGTGGCCTCGGCGGAGTCGCATAGGGAACAGACGTCGTAGGATCGTTCATTGGCGGCCTAGGAGGCATCGTAGCATAAACGGGAAGAGGAGAAGGAGCATCCATCGGTGGTCGTGGTGGAGCAACATAGGGATCAGACGTCGTGGGAGCATCCATCGGCGGTCTTACCGGAGTGGCATAGGAAGAAGTAGTGGTCGGAGCATCCATCGGAGGCCGTGGAGATGTCGCATAGGCGAATGTAGTAGTGGGAACGTTCATCGGAGGTCTCGGTCTCATCGCATAGGCAGAAGTAGTAGTTGGAGCATCCATCGGCGGTCGAGACGGCGGAAAAAGCATCTCCGTAGTGGTATCATCACTCGACGGCAATCCGTAGCTCCCAGTGCCGAATGGAAACGGCGAATCGGTCCCGTCATCACTCATAGGCATGGCGGGACGGTGGATGGAAGTGTCGAGTGGCGGAGAAGAAGGAGGAGGAGGAAGAGAAGAAGGAGGAGGAGCAGGGGGTCCAAACGGATACGCATTGTAGATGTTGATCGTCGCCAGTGAAGGATAGACACGACCCGGCCGGTGCCGTGTCACGTTGCGCGGCAGGGGCTGAAAACAGCAATTATGTCCATAACGAATTACCAGTTTTGTGGTTACAAGCGTGCGACATCCGTAAACAGACTCGAGACGAAAGATCGATATGCAACTTTTGTATTTTATTTTAGCTGTTGCTGTCAATCAACAATTGCCAGGTTCGTGCTTTCAGAAACATCTAATCTCTCACCGTCGTCTCTTCCGCTTCCTCATCATAGTCGGGCCTCTCTGTATTTCCGTGCTCGGGCATCGCGTAGTTGCCCTTATAAGGGTATTCTCCCGAAAATCGCGCCAGCTGCGCGCGGCGGTGCGCAGTGGACGACACCTGAATCAAACAATTTGATTTTCCAAGTTTGAGGTTACGTTTTCCTTGACGATGCCAGTAAGACCAACTTCAAAACAAAAAAACCTTTCCGAAAGAAATCAGAAATCAGATACGTTTCATCTCTCATGTACTTGCTTTATGTTTTATGTCAGTTCAATAGTTCGTCGTAAACAAATCCATCCTCATGCGTTTTCAATCTCTCTCCACAAGATATTATGTTCATAGGCAAGAATTAAAAAAAAACCACCTTGTCCCTCAAATAGTCGGCGACCTTCACATCACCCTCCTTCTGCTCGATCGGTCGATACTCATACCCCCTCGCGGACACATAGCGGTGGTAGGGCTCCCCAGGAGACAGGAGTCTCGACAGTCTGAATCGATCAATCGATAATCAATGGTACTGCTGGTACTGTAACTGACGAGGTGGATGAATGAGTAGTCAGTGACGCTGTCGACCGAATCGCAGTGTTCTGTCCCGGAGTGTGTGGCGGGAAGTGCGCAGGCTCCCGCAACGGACGCTCGATGATGTTGGGTGGCAGACCGCGGTGAGACTGAAGGAGTTACGAGTTGTATCTCCCCCTCTCTCTCTCTCTCTCTCTCTCTCTCTCTCTCTCTTTCTATCCACACGGAGACGTGGCTAGAGTACTAGAACAGTGTTTCAATGGCATTTCGTGAATTGTTGAACTACGTTTCACGCTGTCGTCATAGTTTGTGTTGGTTTGTGAGGTATTAATAGACGTCCTGCACCTGCTACCGAAAAACCAGTATACAGAAAACGAATCAATAAGACAATAGGTAACACAATGTGAAGTCCTACAGGAGTCATGCAACACATAAATAATGGAGACTGACAGCGATAAACAGCCGCCGATGATGAAACGATCTCATTGCTCAGCGCTAACCACCTCTCATGCATCCAAAATGTACATGATTTGCGAATCTGGATTTAAAAAAAAACTGTCTTGATTTACCGGATGTGCCCCAGTCGGATGGAAGATGGCGACTGAAGGTTGCGGAGGAGAGGGAGAAGGGTGTGGCTGTGCGAGCGGGAAGGAAGGCGCGGTGGGGTAGGCGTTCGAGTAGGCGTTGGGATAGGCAGATGGATAGCTGGCCGGGTGCTGAACAGACGTTGCAAGTGCTGTTTCAACAAAAAAAGTACTACAGAATATACCCAGAAGCGGCCGTCTCTCTCACTCGTAGTTTCGAAGAAAAGGCAAGTGTATGATATGGAATACTACCTGCAGTTGTTGCGGTGCGTGGAAAACGGCTACCGAAGGCTGCGGAAGAGCCGGGGCTGTGGGATAGGCACCGTATGCCGCCGGGTACTGCCCGTAGTGGACTGGGGCCTGCTGCAAAACAAATTTGTAAGGTAGCCTGATCTTGGGATGGAAAAGGAGATCAACCACAACACCACTTCACGTTCGGACAATAAAGGAAACACTTGTCATCTCCTTTGTGTATTACATACATACCTGCATTGGCGCGCGTGCCTGCACCCTCTGCGCTTCTCTCTCTCTCTCTCTCTCTCTCTCTCCTCTCTCTCTCCCTCTCCCCCTCTCTCTCCCTCCCTTTCCTTCCCTCCCTCTCTCCCTCTCCCTCTCTCTCCTCCCCCTCTTCTCTCTCCCCCTCTCCCCCCTCTCTCCGTACCGACACAGGACCGCGTGCCTGCACCCCCTGCCCTCCTCCCTCCGTCCAGAATGTCTTGGTGTGCACCTGCCGCACAAGTGTCACGGGTCGGTCGACGGGGATAGAGGATGGACCGGCGCGGCGGAACGACACCTGGTGCATCTGAAATGTGTTCTTTATCAGCTTGGTGCTGCCTGGTACCATCATCCTGGTGCCGATTTTACAATGTTAGCATGATGCCTGTGATCGGTGATCTGGCAGCACACACAACACTCATCGCAGAATATTAATAACGTGTGGTTTTTTTTAAAGTTTCTATTTTCACCACTTTTGCAGATTGAGGAATGATTAGATACATCATAATGATACATCTATCATAGGAGCATTTAAAGTCTCACTGAAACGTATCCCCCAAACCTTGCGTGAATTGTAATTGAAACGTATTCCAAAACACACCTGCGCATTCGGGTCGATGAT
This sequence comes from Rhabditoides inermis, assembly GCA_963966185.1. Taxonomy (NCBI): domain Eukaryota; kingdom Metazoa; phylum Nematoda; class Chromadorea; order Rhabditida; family Rhabditidae; genus Rhabditoides; species Rhabditoides inermis. Next base: position 1,068,633 of record CAWZYM010000209.1, on the reverse strand, counting down.
CTTCCCGTCTCGCAACACATCATCGAACAAATCACAATTGATAAACGGTAGCAATAATAATATCAACATTATGTACAGACAGTGGCAAAAACGAATGGGCGTGCTCGCCGCACTCTTATAGCATTCCCTATCCCACGTCCTTCAAAAGGATTACAATATCGCGCATTATCTATTCCACGCTCACTTGTAATCCAATTTTCAGACGTTTGCCGCGCGCGCGGAACTGTCGCGATAAGCATCTGGCGCCGGCCGCTTCCGTTCCATGTCTCTGCCGCTCGCCAGTTGCCACGATCTCTCGCATGTGTCTGACGCATAGTATGACTCAATTAGCAAACCGTTTATACTCGGACTATTATATTGCACATCGTTGGGGGGAATCTTCTGTCTGGATCTAGTGTCTTCGGCGGCGACTGTTGATATCATAGAAAGCCGAGTCTGAAATAATAACTGCACCTTATGAAAACAATACCGTAACCGGTACCACCCACCGTACCAGTATCGTCTACCGTAACCATTTCTAAACTACCGTACCCGGGGGTGGCGCTGGGCGCTGCACGTCTATGCCGGCTGGCTCGTCTCCAGGCGGGGGACCGAGTTGGAAGAAGTCATCGGAGGGGGGCAGAGGGAAGGAGGGTTCGGGAGGGGGAGGGAAGAACAGCGACGGGCTGAACATCTCTCTCTCTCTCTCCTCTCCCCCCCCTCTCTCTCTCTCCTCTCCTTCCCCCCCCCTCTCTCTCTCTCTCTCTTCTCTCCTCTCCTCTCCCCCCCCCTCTCTCTCTCTCTCTCTTCCTCACCTCGGCGCAAGTGCAAATGTCTCATGTGGATAACCGGTCGTTGTGTCTGCAAGCAGAAGATTTCGGGGATTTGAAAAGAGATCGCATCTCGTGTCTCAGTTTTTTTCAAACGAACATTACCCCTGACCACTCTCTATACTATTCACAGTAAGAATTACGTATTGTATGTATTCTAGTTTCTTTTTCACTGATTTACGGTTACTGATTTACGCTGTTCTAAAGTAGCGGGCAGACTCAAATCCAGGATCAGAAACAGGCTCAGATTTGCATGTGAGGGTCGGAAAGAGGTTCAGATTTTTCCTCAGATTTTGACCCAGATTGAAAGTGGGTCAGATTGTTGCTTCCCGCCGAAAGAGGTCAAATCTCAATTTGTCTCGCTACGAAATTGGGGACACGGTAGCGGGCATTTTGCCAGTCAGCAAACGTCCAGGTTCAGAAAAGCGCGCCAAGGACGGGCGGCTCAGAAAGCAGCCATACCCTCAGATTTGCTGCGAGACCAATCTCGAGTTCGCCACCTTTTGGCGGGAAGCAACAATCTGACCTACTTTCTGAGGCTGGCGAGGCCATCTGAGGCAAAATCTTAAGCAAAATCTGAACCTCTTCCCGAGCCTCAGATACAAGTCTGAGGTTTTTCTGAGGCAAAATCTAGCCCTAGATTTGAGTCTGTCTTCCGCTTTAGGGTACGGAGAGTATGCGTGTGTGAATAGAATTCGCATGCGAAACCTGTATGACGTCATCATTGTTGACGTAATCTGCCTGCGGAAACGCGACTCACTCGCAGCGGCTGTGGAAGTGATGATGGGGTATCGATCGGTGGAGATGGGGACGAGAGGCAGGTTGAACAGCGACTTGTCTGCAAAAGATCCGCCACTATTGGTGGTCATCCCCTGCTTGCGGCTTCTGGGCAACTTCACTGATTCAGTGGTAGATAGTATGCTATTTGATTCAAGAGAAATATTCTACAAAGATTCGCAACATGGTTGCTCGAAGAATATTGAGGCAAACGGACTCTTCAATTCGATTAGCAATGCATTCCTAGGTGTTGTTCAACAAGTTATCATTTTTAAAGGAAGTGTACACTCTGAATTCCGAAGTTGAGTTAGCACCGGGATGTGAAAATATGTTGAAAACGACTCAGTTTTGTCAATATACAAATATTTGCTGAAAATGTCTGCAAGTTGATGAAAATTGAGCGCGAAGTGTATCAAAAAAAGAGCGCGAAGTGTATCAAAAAAAAACAGTTTGGTTTTCGTAAGAATCGTTCGACAGGCGCCCAACTCATTCAGTGCTATAGTCATTGGTTGAAACATGTTTCTAACGGTTTTGTGATTGATTGCATATACATCGATTTTAAGAAAGCTTTCGACACTATAAACCACTCTCTTTTATTTGATAAGATGCATTCGCTCGGTGTAAGAGGAAATGTATTGGGGTGGATTCGTAGCTTCCTGTCCGACCGTTGCCAACAGGTGATGGTTGGAGAGGAACTTTCCGCACCAAGACTCGTCGATTGCGGCGTGCCGCAAGGGTCGTGCCTGGGCCCAATATTGTTCAATGTGTATATCAATGACATCATAGCGCGTTTGCCTGATTATGTTTCGTGTGAGTTATATGCAGATGATTTGAAAGTTTCTTTCGCATTTGATAAAGACGATCTTTCTGCCAAATCCAAGTTTCAATGTGCCATTGACACAATTACTGATTGGTCTCATCAATGGGGATTACAAATTTTCACTGAAAAGACACAAATTTTGCACATTGGTCGCCGAAATCCCCGATTTGAGTATACAGCAGGCGGCACCACTCTCGCACCTGCTAACTCAGTCCGGGATTTGGGCATAACAATGAGCACTTCTCTGGTATTTGACTCTCACTATGACCTCATCATTCAAAGTACGCTCAACTCAATCAATGATTTCCTGAGGGTTTATCAAACGAGAAATTTACATGTCTTGGTTGTTGCCTACACCACTAATTTCCGATGTAAATTGGAGTACTGCACTGAGCTGTGGAACCCTCAGGATGTGGGATCGGTGAATGCGATAGAATCTGTGCAGCGATACTATACGCGCCGAATATGTCGCCGCGCTGGTTTGTTCTCACTCACCTATCCACAACGATTACAACTTCTCGGCTTACAAACATTAGAGCAACGACGCATTCTGAATGATGTGGCATACATGCATAAAGTGACCACAAACTCTACATACCTTGACTATCATGGTCTTTTCAACTTTGTACCAACTCGTTCTCGCACTTCTCATGGGTGGCGCGTGGTTCCGTGTTTTGATACAGCCCTTAAGAGCAGTGCATTTTTCAACAGGATTTATAGGCTTTGGAACTCACTCCCCCCTTCCATAGTAATGTCTGCAAAACATGAAACTGTGAAATTCTTCCTAGAAAGTAATCCCCATTTGTTGCCAGTTTCGAAGATTCGTAGACTGTAGTCAACTTTCGATGCTTTCTGTATCATTTTACACTTTTTTTTTCTCTCTCATACCGTATGCCATTGCTCATTCTGCTGTATTGAACTGTTTCTCCAAATGTACACGCTAATAAACTTATTACTTATTAAAATAATCAAAACGCAGAAATTGGTGCCAATTGGTGCCAATTTTCAATGTTCAACAGAATTTTTCATCGACTTATAGGTATCTCCGACACATAGTTGCATTGACAAAAGTACATCATTTTCAACATATTTTCACATCCCGGTGCTAACTCAACTTCGAATTTCAGAGTGTACACTCCCTTTAACTCACTCGTTTTCTCTTTTGTCGCCACTGGATACTCCTCTTCCTCTGGACAGCCCCGACGAGTGGTGCAGCCTTGCGAGAGAAGGGGCAGGAGGTGTTCTGCAAGGCAGCTCTCTCTCTCTCTCTCTCTCTCTCTCTCTCCCTCTCTCTCTTTCTCTCTTCTTCCACTACACTCCCTCAAATCCCCTCCTTGCTCTTACTCTCCGTTATGAAGGGTGCACGAATGCTCTCTCCTCCCTCCCTCCCTCGCTCCTTCTCCCCTCTCTTTCTCCCTCACCTCTCCTCTGCACTATCTTGCGCACCCTCGTCTCCCTCGGTTTCAGTGGGAACGGCGGGGGCAGTCCCTTGTGCAGTGTCGCCAACTCGTCCATCGTGCGCAGAATCGGCAGCGTCGTCGTCGTCGTCGTAAACGTCGTGGTCCTTCGCGGCTTCCCGCTGTACCCCGAGAAGTACAGCCGGAAGTCGACGCTGGATCCAGACGTCGCGGTAGTCGGCACGTCTCCGTCCGTCGACGTGAGATACTCAGGCGGAGCGGTGACGTACGTGTACTCCATCTCGGTTGTGGTGGTCGTCTTCGGTGTTGTAATGTAGTCAGACAACACTTCCACATTCGCAGGCGCAGGCGACCAGAACCCGGTGATCACCTCCGTCGCGAGCGTCGGGTAGCCGGTCGTCGTCGTCGTCTTCTTCTTCTTCGTCGTCGTCTTCTTCTTCTTCGTCGTCGTCTCCAGCACGTCGAATCCGGAGCGCACGACGATGTCGCGGTCCTGCTTGCCCCCGGAGAGGATTACATCCACGTCGTCAGGATCGGAGCCGTCGAATGTGGGATAGGGCGGGGGAGTGGCGTAGTCTCTGTTCTGTCGAGGCTTCTCCGAGTGCACCGATCGCATCCGCACGAACAGCTTGCCGTGCCGCGCTCTGCGCTGCAGACGCGGCGGTAGCTCCGAGTCGCGTACCCAAAAAAGAAGTAGTTCAAACCACGTATGATTCTTAATGTGCAGAAGCCACGCTTATAACTGATTTCAAAGCTTTCGAAATTATACTCACCTCCTCTCCCGACTCTCCTATATGATACAGCCTTTTGATCGTGGCGAAAAGCTTTTTATGCATGTCGTATGGAGTTGTGACATAGTCGGCGGAGCAGGCAGGGAGGAGGAGGAGCAGGAGCAGCGGTCGCATTGGGAAACACTGACTCTTGGGAGGAGGAGGGGAGTAGACAGGATGTGTCACCCTTGTCTTGTCTACATTTGGAGAGACGTGAGATCATTGGCTAATCCCATCAGACGAGTGACCCTCAAACGAGTCTAGGAGTCGCCGCTACTTTCCCTGCTAATAAGTAACAACCAGTACTGTGACACTACCCAAATACAAGATACATGGTTCATGTACAGGTTTATGCACATACCAATACATTATACATATTCAATGATTCTTCGCACAGTGTTCTCTCGTGCATTCGGCTCTCCACTCTCGATCGCACTCCCCTTGTGTGTATGCTTCCTCAAACACGGGAACCATCACCCTCCGATCGATCGGCCAGTCTGGAATACGTTTCACAAATGTTTTAATAAAGAATACGCACAGTAGACGCGCAATTAGAATACTACATGGTCACTACAAACCATAACCAACGCGAATGAAAGTTTCAAAAGTGATCGCAACTTTTTTTTTTAATTTACAGCGAGAAGACACGAGCACAGTGCCATTCAGTTTGTAAAACAACATGCGTTTTAGTTTTTAAAAAAATCCCAGTACCTGCCAGCATCTGTAAAACACTCGCGATGTGTGACTGGAACTCCAACAGCTTCTCATCGAGGGTTGGGTGGAGGGTGATGTGGAGGGCAGCTATCTGGAAATCTGGAAACTACTGAATAATATAATATTTTTCCGGGAGATAGTTCGCCAGAATACGGTAGAAAATCGATCTACCCTCTAGTCGCATTTGATCTACCTTCTAGTCGTGAGGAGACCCAAGCGCGCGCTTTCAAACAATATCATCGATCAAAGAAGCCGACATGCGAATCAAAGAGGCCGCGCGACACTCGACAATTTGCCCGCGCTGTCTGGCCTCTCTTGCTGAAAACTGAGTTCGCCAACTGACCCCGGTTGGCAATAATAGAAACTATTCTCCAGGCTGCGAGTATAACTTGTACGCTACATATATGTAACTTATACGTATACGTACTTGTACGTAACTTGTACTCTATCCGCATAATAATATACGTCTGCATTACAATGAGCGCGGATATCTGCAAACTTGTGAGAAATAATTAATTTTGACAAGTTAAAAACGCACTCAAAAGCAAAAGCAGCCAGGGAACCACAAAACCACATTAAGATGAAATAATAATTAGATAATTACGAAATAATAAATTATAGACTGGCAAAATATTGAGCCACCGAAAACAGCTAGGGTTGTGGTGTGCACATTACAATAATGTTTTGCTTATTCGGTCGGCTTCCATAGCCTGCGCCAGAGCGATAGTTTTCGATCTACCTCGGTTGCAGTTCGGAACACGGTGCCATAACCTTCTGCCTCTCTTGTTTTGCGCGCTATTGCCGAGAGCTGACACTCCGTCTTCCTCTGATCTACCCCACCGCGCGCAACTTATTGCGAGCATAGAACTGCAGTTTCCTTTTTTTTATTTTCACTGAGTAACTAATGAATACTGAGTGTAATAAACCTGCCGACCTTGGCGTGCCGTTGCATCGCAGTGATGGCTGCAGTGAACTGGTTCTCGCCGTTGTCTTCGACTGCGCCGCGCGGGCCGAGCAGCTCGGAGATGCGGCCTGCAACCAATCATTGTTCTTATAGAAGGTGTATAAAATCATATCGAGAATAGTATGATATTGTTGAATATACGTGAGAAGTGTGACAGAGCCGACACCCATGCGTGCGCCAAAAAGTACGCAATTTCAAATGTAGAGCGTAAACTCAAATGTAGAGCTTTTCCCCAGCTTGTTTCTTGTTTCTGTGGGAAAAAACGTCTCACACAGAACTAAAACTATAAACTCTCTCTGATCAATTCGATTCGATATATTTTGATATATCGAATTGATAAATTCGATATATTTTACCGATAAAACCTCACATTTCGCTTTCAGTTCAAGTCGAGCGCAGTTTAGACGAGCAATCGTTGTACTGATAACATGTGTTATCCTGAAATGCATCAATTACAGTAGATTTTTTTTTTTTAAATTTTGTGATCGTTTATTTTTTTCTCCTTCGAAGTTTCAAACGCCGCTGTTTAGTTCGTTATACATTGCCAAAGCACGTCCTTTCGAAAACACATAGTTATTGTGAGCTACTTCGGAAACGCAAAATGAGCTTCAAGCATCATACTCGTTCACCTTTTCTACGAAAATCACAAAGTCAAGATGAATGTATCACATACGAAGTCATATCCAGCTTTCCTCGAATACGGCGAAAGTGAACGTCTGGTCGCACGCTCATCGCATCCGAGAACTGCAACATTCTGCGTACTTTTTTGATTGGCTACGAAAGGGAATTGTGTTGTGTTCGTTGCAGATGCAAAGTGAATACCATGTGAATATAAGAACTCACGTCTTCCAAATCTCCCTCGCAATCGAGAGTCACAGCTGTCGTGGCAACGCAGCGACTGAGAAACCGCTGCAATCAAATGGTCTATCGATTTCTTATTATTAGCAACTCACCAACACTCCAATCGGAAAAGCGGTATCACAGTCAAGCACGACAGTGCGAATGGAGGAGGCGAGGGGCCAGGTAGCATCTGAACCTCTCTCTCTCTCTCTCTCTCTCTCTCTCTCTCTCTCTCTCCTCTTTCAAACTCACAGTTCTCCAGCTTGAACGCGATCCTCCTCATTTCCAGGTGGCGCAGGTTGATCAACCCTGCCAGGTGAGTCCACGCCTCTTTGGATATGCCGGCCTGGTCGCCTAGGGATGGATGCATTCATGAGTAACTCATTTCTGGACAAAGAAAGTACGGACAAACACGACACACGGACTAATCGAGCTCCGTTATCGATCTTGGCAGTAAATGATATGATCGATACAACATTATCGATGGCACACAAACACCAAGCATCCTACAAGCGCATATTGTTACTGCCCTTCCACCTTACAGTTTGATTGCCGGACATTTATAGTCGCCGCCTGGTGGATAGTTTCTGTTATTGCCAGCCGGGGTCAGTTGGCGAAACTCAGTTTCGAGCGAGAGAGGCCAGACAGCGCTGGCAAATGGTCGAGTGTCGCGCGGCCTCTTTGATTCGCATGCCGGCTTCTTTGATCAATATTATCGTTTGAAAGCGCGCGCTTGGGTCTCCTCACGACTAGAAGGTAGATCGAATGCGACTCGAGGGTAGATCGATTTTCTACCGTAATCTGGCGAACTATCTCCCAGAATAATATTATATGAGTGACCCTTTTCTAGACACAGGACAGAGGAAGTACGGAAGAAATGTTATTATCATTGTGGCACATAGATTGAACTTTTTTTCGGAAATCGGAAGCATCTCAAACTGTGATTAATTCAACACACCTCCCCTGGGTCCGTCCAATACCACTCGGGAAATGGAGGCGGGGTGGGAGAGAGAGATGCGAGCGATCGCTGATTCTGAAACAGAGTTGATATTACATGAAAGTTGTCCTTAACACACCTATCACTCTCGGCAGTGCACGCTCTGACTCGTATTCGAAAACCAACTGAGATCCGTTGAATACGACTCCGCAGAACAGGCGTTGCTCCTGAAATCGTATGCGGTTATGTCGCTACAACAAACTACGAAACGATAAATAAGACTCACCCCGCCGTCGCACTCTCTGTCAATGTCCAGATTCGCCCTCGAATCAGCGAAATCATCGCAGTCGGTGTTGTATTTGATGGAAACCACCAGGGTTTCATCGCAGCAAATGTAATCGTGATCTTTCACAGCAGTGCGCAATGTTGAGCTGGCGAGTTGCAGCGATTGCCGATCCTTGAAACACTCAAACAGTTCAAACTTGTTACAGTAACTTATCAATAACGATCGAGTTGAATAAACATACTTTCAATGACAAATACCGCAGCAGAACCTCCCAACACAGAGTGGGCAGGCCTTCCAATGTCGCCATATCGATTGGCGAGTGTGTGAATCAGACTGCGCATAGGCATAGCAAGAGAAGAAAGGGAAAGGAGCGACATCCAGTTTATGCGGTCTGATGCATGTATCCACAGCTGAAAAAAGTGGATATCCACTAACTCACCATATAATAAGTTTTTTTTAAAGTTTATCGCATGTATGTTTGTTAGAGTATGCAAGAATTGCGGATAGACACTTTCGAAACACATAAGTGATATTATTACGATTGTGTGACAAAACATGCAAATGTTGTGCCACACTTTTCACAACATTTTTAATAGCTCAAAGAACATGTGCGTGTGCGCTCAGCCACTTTTTTGTGTAATAGAGAAAAATGCTTTGCAATGATCCTCTCTCCTTCGGAGACTGGAGGGAGATCGATGTAGAGTGACCGGAGAAAATGAGAGATGCTGAGAAGGTGGATGAAAAAAGTACAACGAAATTTTATATTAATGTAATATCTGAAAAACTGAACGGTTTAATATTTTAGGTGCGGTCTGCTGTGTCAAGAACGCAGAATCTTTCGGTGATTCTGAATCGTCAACGTCGCATTGCGAGGTGAGTTGAGGATGGTGTCTGGAGCAGCCTGTGGAGCAGCCTGTGGAGCAGCCTGTGGAGAAGTCTGTGGAGCAGCCTGTGGAGCAGTCTGTGGAACAGCCTGTAGAGAAGTCTGTGGAGCAGCCTGTGGAGAAGTCTGTGGAGCAGCCTGTGGAGCAGTCTGTGGAGCAGCCTGTGGAGCAGTCTGTGGAGCAGCCTGTGGAACAGTCTGTGGAGCAGTCTGTGGAGCAGTCTGTGGAGCAGTCTGTGGAGCAGCCTGTGGAGCAGTCTGTTGAGCAGCCTGTGGATCAGTCTGTGGAGCAGCTTGTGGAGCAGTCTGTTGAGCAGTCTGTGGAGCAGCCTGTAGAGAAGTCTGTGGAGCAGCCTGTAGAGAAGTCTGTGGAGCAGCCTGTGGAGCAGTCTGTGGAGCAGCCTGTGGAACAGTCTGTGGAGCAGCCTGTGGAACAGCTTGTGGAGCAGCCTGTGGAACAGTCTGTGGAGCAGTCTGTGGAGCAGTCTGTGGAGCAGTCTGTGGAGCAGCCTGTGGAGCAGTCTGTGGAGCAGCCTGTAGATCAGTCTGTGGAGCAGCTTGTGGAGCAGTCTGTTGAGCAGTCTGTGGAGCAGCCTGTAGAGAAGTCTGTGGAGCAGCCTGTAGAGAAGTCTGTGAAGCAGCTTGTGGAGCAGTCTGTTGAGCAGCCTGTGGAGCAGTCTGTGGAGCAGCCTGTGGAGCAGGAAGATGGAGAGAGAGAGAGAGAGAATGAGTATAAAAAGCAGCCGTTGAAACAGACTACGGAGAAAGTGCAAGAACACCGAAAAGTGGGACAGACAGTGGATGAGGAGAGGAGTGGGATGCGAGTTGCACTCTATGAAATCGCGACTCTACTGCACCACTGTAGAAGAAGGTGAGTTTTTTTTCAAATAGCATTTCTTTTTTGGTGTCTACCTTTCATATTTCAGACGACGCAACCATCACCTTCTCCGGCGTCGATAAATATGGAATGAGATAGTCACTTGTTTCTTCTGGTAAACACTTTTGTAGGACCGACTCCTGTCAAACAACATTGGATCAGCCTATTGACTGGTCGATTCCATTAATGTCCACTGACAACCAGGTGCAAAATTCATTTACATTGATGTATTTTTACAGTTACCTTAATATTTCAGTACTCTGATCACTTTCCTCACATCTCTACTCTATGGAGCCTCCTGCATCCTCTTATTGTCAAGTACAACACAGGTGAATATCGATTCATAACATTGTCCTGATTTATCGATTGACTTATTGATTGTTTAATTCAGGCCAGAGCACAGGGGAGGAGCGGGCTTGAAAGATGGCGTGAAAAGCGAAGGAGATCCGAGACAACACGATTCTGGAAGGATCCGCAGTGTATGAAAAGAGTGCGACTGCCAGTGAGCAATTCTGAATTGTAGAATAGAACAGTTTACAAGTGGATATGACATACATATGTACAAATCGAACAATGTAGAGCTGCGATTCGGAAAGGATCGCATTATATCCGATCGAGATCCGACCGAGAAGACGTGTCACGACCACGTCTACGCCATCTCAAAAACTGCGTCACTGGATCTGATCGTGCTGCGGAGGGGTGCGAGAGGGAGATAGATAGAAAGAAACTCGGTTTCAGACACATCAGCCCGCCTGCTGTTTCTCTCCTTCTCTCCTTCTCTCCTCAAGTTGATGACAGGTACGATAGTTTACATGCCTTTCGACTGTCCATTAGTCCATTCTTTTTCAGTACCATATTCTCGTCTCTGGTCACGAACCTATGCGATTGTGGTGTACTGGTCTAAGTCCGTCATTCCATCAACACGGCACATCCCAGTGAACAAAGAAAATTTGACGCGCGGCGCGTTCTGCCGAGATGAATGGCCTATAGGTGAATGGCCTATACCTGGATGCTATATCCTTTGTGCATTGCAAAAGTGAGCAGAAAGTTGCGGCGCTATCTTCGCTTCTCGCAGCCTCACACACGTGCAGTCGTGTCCGAGTGGTTAAGGAGATTGACTAGAAATCAATTGGGCTCTGCCCGCGTAAGTTCGAATCCTGCCGACTGCGAATATTTTGCTGAAAGGCTGATTGGGTTGAAGCGAACCTGGTATAATGTAACAACATCAGTTTTTTTTAAAGGAAGGGTTCACTCTGAATTTGAAGAATCGATCATACCAAGATATAGTGCATACTTTCGAAGTCAAATTGGCAAATTATTACATTATGGAACGATTAGAAACTTATTTAAAACATGTAAAAAATATTAATTTCATAGTGTAAAATTAAAGTGCTCGTGAGTTGTAAATAATATTTTTTTGTTAAAGGAACAGTGGCGCATTATTTTCGACTTTGGATCATTATTTGACCCATTGGAAAGTCGAACAAACACAAAAATAACGATTCAAAACTGTTACCGCGTTACCACACCAATTACCACAGACCGTCTCCTTATCACACGAAAAAGCCGTTCAAATGCGTGTTTTGGCGGGAAGCCTCATTGTAGCGGGGCTGCTATCTGTATAATATTATTCTGGGAGATACATAGTTCGCTGTGTCACGGTAGAAAATCGATCTGCCCTCTAGTCGTATTCGATCTATGTATCTTCTAGTCGTGTGAAGACCCAAGCGCGCGCTTTCAAACGATAATATCGATCATAGGAGCCGGCTTGCGAGTCAAAGAGACCGCGCGACACTCGATTCTTGCCCGCGCTGTCTGACCTCTCCGGGTCGAAACTGAGTTTCGCCAACTGACCCCGGCTGTCAATAAAACAAACTATCCTCCAGGCCGCGACTATAGATCGATACTGTGATCGCTTTCGCAAAGAAATTAGTTCTCGGGCATATCTTTCAATAGTGAGAGACACCAGATGAGGAGCGGCTGCAATGTGATGTTGTGTGAATGAAAGGGGAAGACAGCCGCGAGACTAGAGTGTGCGTGTGTGCAATGGCTTGCGAGCTCCCGTAATAAAACGAGTGTCACCGGAACTGGACAGATCAAATTTTAATTCATTTAGCTGCTCCACAGCCTGTGGAGCAGTCTGTGGAGCAGCCTGTGGAGCAGTCTGTGGAGCAGCCTGTGGAACAGTCTGTGGAGCAGTCTGTGGAGCAGTCTGTGGAGCAGTCTGTGGAGCAGCCTGTGGAGCAGTCTGTTGAGCAGCCTGTGGATCAGTCTGTGGAGCAGCTTGTGGAGCAGTCTGTTGAGCAGTCTGTGGAGCAGCCTGTAGAGAAGTCTGTGGAGCAGCCTGTAGAGAAGTCTGTGGAGCAGCCTGTGGAGCAGTCTGTGGATCAGCCTGTGGAACAGTCTGTGGAGCAGCCTGTGGAACAGCTTGCGGAGCAGCCTGTGGAACAGTCTGTGGAGCAGTCTGTGGAGCAGTCTGTGGAGCAGTCTGTGGAGCAGCCTGTGGAGCAGTCTGTGGAGCAGCCTGTAGATCAGTCTGTGGAGCAGCTTGTGGAGCAGTCTGTTGAGCAGTCTGTGGAGCAGCCTGTAGAGAAGTCTGTGGAGCAGCCTGTAGAGAAGTCTGTGAAGCAGCTTGTGGAGCAGTCTGTTGAGCAGCCTGTGGAGCAGTCTGTGGAGCAGCCTGTGGAGCAGGAAGATGGAGAGAGAGAGAGAGAGAGAGAATGAGTATAAAAAGCAGCCGTTGAAACAGACTACGGAGAAAGTGCAAGAACACCGAAAAGTGGGACAGACAGTGGATGAGGAGAGGAGTGGGATGCGAGTTGCACTCTATGAAATCGCGACTCTACTGCACCACTGTAGAAGAAGGTGAGTTTTTTTTCAAATAGCATTTCTTTTTTGGTGTCTACCTTTCATATTTCAGACGACGCAACCATCACCTTCTCCGGCGTCGATAAATATGGAATGAGATAGTCACTTGTTTCTTCTGGTAAACACTTTTGTAGGACCGACTCCTGTCAAACAACATTGGATCAGCCTATTGACTGGTCGATTCCATTAATGTCCACTGACAACCAGGTGCAAAATTCATTTACATTGATGTATTTTTACAGTTACCTTAATATTTCAGTACTCTGATCACTTTCATCACATCTCTACTCTATGGAGCCTCCTGCATCCTCTTATTGTCAAGTACAACACAGGTGAATATCGATTCATAACATTGTCCTGATTTATCGATTGACTTATTGATTGTTTAATTCAGGCCAGAGCACAGGGGAGGAGCGGGCTTGAAAGATGGCGTGAAAAGCGAAGGAGATCCGAGACAACACGATTCTGGAAGGATCCGCAGTGTATGAAAAGAGTGCGACTGCCAGTGAGCAATTCTGAATTGTAGAATAGAACAGTTTACAAGTGGATATGACATACATATGTACAAATCGAACAATGTAGAGCTGCGATTCGGAAAGGATCGCATTATATCCGATCGAGATCCGACCGAGAAGACGTGTCACGACCACGTCTACGCCATCTCAAAAACTGCGTCACTGGATCTGATCGTGCTGCGGAGGGGTGCGAGAGGGAGATAGATAGAAAGAAACTCGGTTTCAGACACATCAGCCCGCCTGCTGTTTCTCTCCTTCTCTCCTTCTCTCCTCAAGTTGATGACAGGTACGATAGTTTACATGCCTTTCGACTGTCCATTAGTCCATTCTTTTTCAGTACCATATTCTCGTCTCTGGTCACGAACCTATGCGATTGTGGTGTACTGGTCTAAGTCCGTCATTCCATCAACACGGCACATCCCAGTGAACAAAGAAAATTTGACGCGCGGCGCGTTCTGCCGAGATGAATGGCCTATAGGTGAATGGCCTATACCTGGATGCTATATCCTTTGTGCATTGCAAAAGTGAGCAGAAAGTTGCGGCGCTATCTTCGCTTCTCGCAGCCTCACACACGTGCAGTCGTGTCCGAGTGGTTAAGGAGATTGACTAGAAATCAATTGGGCTCTGCCCGCGTAAGTTCGAATCCTGCCGACTGCGAATATTTTGCTGAAAGGCTGATTGGGTTGAAGCGAACCTGGTATAATGTAACAACATCAGTTTTTTTTAAAGGAAGGGTTCACTCTGAATTTGAAGAATCGATCATACCAAGATATAGTGCATACTTTCGAAGTCAAATTGGCAAATTATTACATTATGGAACGATTAGAAACTTATTTAAAACATGTAAAAAATATTAATTTCATAGTGTAAAATTAAAGTGCTCGTGAGTTGTAAATAATATTTTTTTGTTAAAGGAACAGTGGCGCATTATTTTCGACTTTGGATCATTATTTGACCCATTGGAAAGTCGAACAAACACAAAAATAACGATTCAAAACTGTTACCGCGTTACCACACCAATTACCACAGACCGTCTCCTTATCACACGAAAAAGCCGTTCAAATGCGTGTTTTGGCGGGAAGCCTCATTGTAGCGGGGCTGCTATCTGTATAATATTATTCTGGGAGATACATAGTTCGCTGTGTCACGGTAGAAAATCGATCTGCCCTCTAGTCGTATTCGATCTATGTATCTTCTAGTCGTGTGAAGACCCAAGCGCGCGCTTTCAAACGATAATATCGATCATAGGAGCCGGCTTGCGAGTCAAAGAGACCGCGCGACACTCGATTCTTGCCCGCGCTGTCTGACCTCTCCGGGTCGAAACTGAGTTTCGCCAACTGACCCCGGCTGTCAATAAAACAAACTATCCTCCAGGCCGCGACTATAGATCGATACTGTGATCGCTTTCGCAAAGAAATTAGTTCTCGGGCATATCTTTCAATAGTGAGAGACACCAGATGAGGAGCGGCTGCAATGTGATGTTGTGTGAATGAAAGGGGAAGACAGCCGCGAGACTAGAGTGTGCGTGTGTGCAATGGCTTGCGAGCTCCCGTAATAAAACGAGTGTCACCGGAACTGGACAGATCAAGTTTTAATTCAATTGTGAGATGTACTGCACTCGCAGATACTGTAGGCTACAGTATTCTCGCGTCAGCCGAGAGACCGGAAGAGGCGATTGTGTGTGATACCGGCTTTGCTTCCGGAAGTGTGATACCGGCTTTGCTAATCACTAATTAGATAGTGCGGGAATTGGCTACCTACTGTATGCTGTCATCTGACTGAGTCGGGCGGGTGACCGGCAGTGAACTGGAATCGGAAACGACCAGCCGAAGCTATTGTCACTGTGATCATTTCTCGTTATCGCAGAAAGAATTGTGTTAATTATAAACATTTCTTCCTGGTTGCTGTTCATTCAATACTCCCGTTCATTTTTTTTCAAAAAAAAGAGAGGAGAGAGAGAGAGAGAGGAGAGACATAAGGCGATCAGTGCGGCTGCTCTCTGGTGGTCCCCACTCATTCATGACGGTCGACGGCTCGGCCCTCTTTCACCTCCCTCCATACACACCACTCGAGAAGAGATGCCCCTAGAGCCCCGCCACCATACTCCCCCGTCGTATTTTTTAATGTGATTGTGATTTGTGTGACGCAGATTTTTTCTGTAATAAATTCATTCATTATTGAATCCATTTTCAGACGTCGTGCCGGAAGAAAGGTCGGACGACGGACCGAGGCGTGCATAGTGTGCGACGCAATGCGGATTCGAACAAGAAGAACAAGCCATCGATGTCGGATACTCTGATATTCTTCTTGACGTCGAGTGTCGAGTGCAACGCTGAGCTTGTCCACTAGCTCTGTAACTACATACTTTGATGAGTTTTTGTCCTTTTTGTGAGTATTAGGTTCAGCCTTTCATCTTGCTAGGTATTATGTCTCCATTAGATTTGTCATACACGACAACTTCATTAAAACACATAACACTTATTAAGTCTTTCTTTCTCGTATTGCGCGTTCGGGTCAAAATGATCTTTTCCCTTGAGCGAGGCTGGAAACAACTCATCGAGAACGCTAGTCCGAGGAGTTACTATCCTGAGGATTCCTAATCGGGAGGGTTACTATTTATGGAAGATAATGGAAGGAAAGGAACACTTAGAGCTTCACTGTCGTCCATATTGATATCTGATTCTAATAGATCATGGGAAAGATATCGAACGACTGATTTTCGACTAGTTATCGATCAAATATCGACTTTAGACATTCGACCCTTTCTTTCCCGTTGCTGAACTGTGTTTCTCCCAGCCCTTGAGGTATAATTGTTGTATAGTAAAGATATAGCGATTCTGGATAAAGGATTGATTAGCATATCAATTAAATGTACATATTAATCAATACTAATCCACTCGCGATATTTTTATGGTGGACTTGCTCATTGTAGTCACGGTTGGTCGAGGCATCTGTAAGAAGATAGTGAGGGAGAGGGAGAAAGAGAGACAGGGAGAGAAAGAGAGAGGGAGAGAAAGAGATAGGGAGAGGGAGAGAGAGACAGGACGAGAAAGAGAGAGGGAGAGGGAGAGAGAGACAGGGCGAGAAAAAGAGAGGGAGAGGGAGAGAGAGAGAGACAGGGCGAGAAAGAGAGAGGGAGAGGAAGAGAGAGACAGGGCGAGAAAGAGAGAGGGAGAGAGAGAGAAAGAGAAAGAGAAAGACAGGGAGAGAAAGAGAAGGAGAGAGAGAGAGAGAAAGAGAGAGAGGGGGGGAGGGAGAGGAAGACATAGAGAGAAATCGCCCGCTTGCTTACCTTCTTTCCAACGCACATGTAGAGTTGCTCCACGAACGTAGTTCTAAAAAAACCGTTTTCTTCAAAGGTACACTGGCGATTTATTTTTGACTCGGAATCTTTGAAAGAATCATATTAACCCAAATCATAATCGTATTGTGAGAAAGAACGACGATTATCCATTGCTTTCAATTGTTTCAACTCGCTGTTGCAACATTTCATTTCAAATTTGTCTCGCCACGACATCCATTCCGTTGAATTCTTAAATACTGCAGAAATGGCAGAAATGGCGAAAGAACACACAATCCCCGACGAAAGAAGCCCGTTCACTTACTATGTGGCTCAATGCGTGTGTGCGCCGTAGCGGCACAGACCTCGCTGGTTCGAGTCCTGTCTACTGCAAATGTTTCGCATGCGTGGTAAAGCGCGTTCGAGAGAGCTAGTTGCATAATTAAGTCGCCACTGTTCCTTTAAACAATCATGTATTTCCCTTGTTTCCAGAAAGTTCTATGCCTAGTTCTACAAGTGCATCAATCTACGTTTGTATCACCAATTACTATGTTCCCAATATCATGCAGGGAACTGTATTCGACATGTATCCGTTTATCCGCACTATGTACCATAAGTACAGTACCCCTGTACCTACAGTATCTCACCTGTACTGTGGTGAGCGGAAGAAGCACACGTAGTAGTTCTGGCTATACGCGACCAGTGCGAACAGAACCTGAAATCGAATAAAATTTTTTTTTGATAATAAACAAAATTTGAAAAAAAATACTCACAAGTAAATCACGTAATCAAATTTGCCAGTTACTCAAAAGTATGGTAACTCTACAGCGGTCTGTCTCCCACGGCAGCAGCATCTACATAATAACCCAAATACTACGGTAGCATGTACATAGTTGTGTTTGCATTTTCGTTTTTTATCGCTTCGAAATAAGCGTTTGAATGCCTGGGTCTCCTCACGTCTCAAAATGCGACTAGAAGGTACAACAATTTTCTTTCGTGACTCGGCGAACTATTCCTTGAATAATATTATGTATAATTATATAACTGTTTCAGAGAAAGTCTTTCAAGCCAACACTCACTCACATGCCTACTAACTAAGTATAGTTGAAATCCAATTAACCGCGTGTCACACGAATATTGCAAAAACAAAAAAAACAGTTTCTGTCTTACAACTTGCAAATCTACTAATTAAGAAGAGAACGAGACCACGAAAATAATCTTGCCAACGACAAAGCAACTTAACTACAACGATCGTATATCTGTCACATTGTTGAACCCGGCACTAATGAATATAAAGAAGTGAACAAAACCACGACAAGTGACTAACATAGAAACGGGCACGTGGGGTTGTATTGGGGTCTGGCAAGAGTCAGTCATTCGCAATGGGCGAGTGTCGCGTGAATGGTCAGCCGAGTGAGAGCGAGTTGGGTGCTCGAAGTACAAAAGAGAGAGAGAGAGAGAGAGAGAGAGAGAGGGGGGGGGGGAGAGAGAGGAAGAGAGAGAGGAAGAGAGAGTCGCACTCACAGCGTAGCTCTGGTAGAGGTCGAGGACGTCAGGACTGCATCCGAGCCAGTGGCAGATGTCCACACACCCCATACACGCCATCCACGAGAACACATACACGACGATCATCACCGACAGAGACCGCATCACCTGCTGATTGGAATGTACTCAAATGTTGTACTGTAAATGACTATACTGTAGTAGTACTGTATGTATTAGATTGTATGTATTCGGGTGTACTGTAATGTACTGTATGTATTAGTCTGCATTATGTACTGTATCTGTACAGACTGTACTGATTGGGTTCGAACCTTTTAGTTGAACAAAATAAGTATGATGATGAGCATTAAATATGTTTTCTTGTTGTTTTCGTTAGACAGAGACCGCATCACCTGCTGACATTTGCATATTACCGCCCATAAATTGACACTTTCTTTCTAAATTGATCCTTGTTGTTATCTTTTTCAAACGTTGTAGTTATGGAGTATGAAGTTTGAATTACCTTATTTTCGCCGTTCTTTTCGGAATAACTGCCCGATCTCTTGAGCCGACGGTCTGTAAATAGGAATAATGTGAATCAAATAAAAACCATTCATATAACTGATACGTAATATAGAGATAATGAGACTAGCAAGAACAATCGAGCAATTGTATAATAAACATGTGAATAATATTGGGTAAACATAATCGAGCAAATAAGAAACAAGGTACGCGAATGTATGATTTTCTCATGTCATAAAGTATCTCTCATACATACAAGTCATTTTTGCGTTTTACATTATTGCGTGTTCGAAACTACCGCATGAACTGATGCCACTTCCTTATCCGAAAAGTTTGATAGACATCAATATCAACAACATGTTAAATATGGTAATAATGATTATTAATAAATCTTAAACTATCATGTGATCACCTCTGTGTATCACAACAACGCAAACTCCAAGGTAGAGAAGGAGAGCGAGGAAGTTGATCTGGAACAAAGATTAGAAGAATGGATGAGAAGAAATATATTAGACGAAAACCCAGACGAAAAAGATGAGAATAAAGATGACTAGAAAACTCAAAAGAACAGGAATGCCTAGAAGAAGAAAAATGAGAAAAATACTCCGAAGAATGAACGAGAAGAAGAGTCCGAAGTAAAAGGGAAAAGGTGAAAAGAATAATATGAGAAGAATATTGAGAATAGGTTGTCAAAACATGCCTTGACATTGAACGACGACCAGAATGCACTTGTTGAAGGAGGCAGAGCTGTAACCTCTTGATTTGAATGTTTCCCTTTACCCCTACTCAGACTTGTGTGTGTTTTTTCCAAAAACAATGTGCGAGCAAAGGAATGCTCACATTTTTCGGTTTCGATTGTCCCGCTCTACATGGTTCACGGTTGCAGAGTGAGTTGTCTTATGATAATGTGATAAGTTTCTCACCAAGCGGCGGGTTGCATAGGAAGAGTGGTTCGTCGTTCATGTTAGCCACTGCGAGGGCTATGATGAGACAGGCATAGGCGGCGGCTGGGATCGAGACCAGCACGAGGTAGACCGGCAGGCGGAAGCGCATGTGCCTGGAACAGAGATATATATCTGATCTTCTTATTTCTTTCTATCGCTAACCCGCATGTGCCTAGAACATACATATTTCTAATCTTCTTATTTATTTCTATCTCTAATCGACAGACGGAAGCGCATGTGCCTAGAACAGAGATATCACATGATCCGCGTAAGAACCGATCGAATTTGGTCGAACCTAGGAGCGACTCGTGTGCACATAGAGGTTTTCAAGGGTGCTCTACAAAGTGGTATCGGTGGTTTTGGTCTATTATGAAAATTTTATCAGTTAAGGGACCATGAGGTACACCGACTGACGGAAACGCATGTGCCTAGTACAAGATATCTTGCTTTTCATAATTTATATAGTTTCGTATTTCTTGTTTCTCTATTTTTTTCGTGTTTACATATATACATGAAACATGTTCTCACAAATTTCCGGAAAACAAACGAGCATATTGTGCAGCAGACTGTGCGGTAATGTGGACAATCGTCCCTCGACTGCTCTATTTCTCTCTCTCTCTTTCTCTCTCTCTCTCTCTTTCTCTCTCTCTCTCTCTTTCTCTCTCTCTCTCTCTCTCTCTCTCTCTCCCTCTCCCTCTCTTCCATCTCTCTCGCGGTGCATTTGCAGCCACAATAATTTTCAATCAGTAACGTGTAACACTTATCTACTTATACGTATCTCTAGAAGCACTTTACATTATGGTGTTATGTACTGATACTGATTACGAAAGGTAAGGTCAGAAGTTAATCCACTTGTAACATGTGTGCAAATAAGATCTACACGTTTCTCGAAAAGTACAACTTAAATTCTTAAATAACGAAATTCGACTCATCAAAGAAACTATTTCGGAGAAAAAGATCTTCTCGCGGTTGTTCGAATTTGTTCAAAATATTCAACAGTATTCTACATCAAAACTACTATGCTACAATTGGTGCAACTGTTTTCGTGTTCTGCCAACTGACCACAGAGGAAATGCGACTGCGAGAAATAAATCAAACGATATCGTCATGAACATTGTGGATTGAAGACAAGAGATAACAAGATAGAAAGCCATTAGTTTGAAGCACCCCACACGGTTGATCTGAAAAGTCACACATCTACATATGTGACATTAAAAATAATTAACAAGGTGTTTTTCATGGTAAAGCTGTAAAATGTCTGAAAAATACCTGTATGTGCAGAATGCCTATAGTCGCGTTTTCGAGTTCACACAACAGACATAAAATATGGTAGAACGCGAGAATAGACAGTAACATGCCTGAAAAATGAACAAAAAAGATACATATTATATATTATACTTATCATACTTATGTACATATGTTTATTC
>CAWZYM010000209.1:1007500-1042500 GCA_963966185.1 Rhabditoides inermis | reverse complement strand
GGCCCTGTCGCCAACCTGCATGAAGTGTCGAGTCGGGGCGCTCCCTTTGATATTCTATCCGCACATTCTTTCCACTCGCCTCCCCGTGTCACCCGTACGGAGGACGTGCCTCCACAAAACCCCGGCCGTGGTGGGCCATTATAAATCACCAGCGAACCAACAGAAAACCCCATATTATACTCAAACTAGTTTTGAGAGCAGAAAAATAGGTGGAAGACATGTTATTCAAGTACCATATAACAATGACCATATAGGTGAATCTTGTGGAAAGTCGAGATGTGTTATTTGTCCGAAAATTAGTTTCACTGATCATGTTATTAGTAATGCTACAGGACGTACCATTTCTACTAACAAACACGCGACTACTTGTTGTTCTACCAAAAACTTAATATATATGATTACTTGTAATCGGTGCAGGCTACAATATGTAGGTGAAACCACCACAACCGTGAAACAACGAATGTCAGCTCACCGCCACAGTTTCAAAAATGGTATTCTGAATACATATTTGAGTAAGCACTTCAAACTTTCGGATCATGATCATGAAGATTTCTCAATAGACATTCTCGACAGTGCGGAAGAAAATCGTGACAAAACTATCCTTCATGAAAAAGAACAGTTTTGGATTCGAATGATGGTTACTGCCTATCCCTTTGGACTCAATGATCAAATAAAAGGATTCGGTAATATCTCTGATTTAAGTATTCAAAATTGTAAAATTAAGTCGCACCCCTACTTCTCTATGCAAATCAAAAATGTCAGTAAGAAATGTCGTGGTAAAAAGAGAAGAAGTCGGCCAGCAAATTATAATTTAATGTCGATATCAGATATTGTTTCGGAAGTTGAAAAGAACAAAGGCTTTTCATTGCACAAGTTTTTTAAAACTATTTCACGAAATAATACGGATAAGTTGATTGATTTTATGATAAATAATTCTGATTTTAATAATTTGAATAAACTCACTCAACTTAAGATTTTTGCGGGAACGTGTAAATCACTTATGAAACTAAACAATGCACAACAAACAGTTACACGTTTTCACAATTTGAAAATTAATTATGATGGAAAATTCTTGGAAAGTGTGAACATTGCGAAAATAATCAATCGTAGCTTCCGTAATATAATTACACGAGAACAAATTTATAACGATAAAAATGTGTTGAATACTAGAATACTTTACCAATACGATCTTCCAATTTCCTCTGTAATTTGTAACTATAACCGCTTCCTTAAAACACTAACCACAGAACGTATACGGGAAATTTTACTAGGCGATTGCATGTGTGATTCAAAGTATTCCCAATATAAAGATTCTCACCATGAACATGTGGTCACTGGTAATTTGAATATTATTGAGGACATCAATTTGAGAACAATAATGCTGAAAGGTACGAAGTTCAGAACACCAAAACTAGTTAACAAAATAGAAAGTCTTGAAACTATTCTAGAACATGTAACCACTCACTTGGATAAACTTCAGAAGAGTTATAACATTCCACTAAATACTTTTGAAGTTTTTTCATCACGAGTAAAGATGCACCTAAGCAAACGCTACAATGAAGAATATGATAAATTTGATTTTCAGTACATTAACTATTCTAAAGAAACTTTATCTCAACTACAAAAACACTTTGTCATAACACCAATAGATAAGGCAGAAGGAAACTTTGCGCTGACATGTAACAAACTTTACATTCAAATCATGAATAAAGAACTAGGCTACGATGCCATAAACAACGTGGTGAACAGTAGTAATGAAACATATGCTTTGTATGAAAAAGAGTCCATCGACAACATTGTGCTTAGGCATATTTCTGAAACAAAATCTTTTAATACAATTGAGGCTGATAATAAAACATTACCTAGAATTTATGCGATCCCAAAAATGCATAAAAGCCCAATAAAATTTCGATTTATAACTGGAGCTTTTAATAGTAGTCTCAAACCAATTTCATTAGAATTGCAGTTGATACTATCCCATCTCAAATCACATTTTGCTAATTATTGCAAATTGATCAGACAGCGTAACAATACCGAAATATACTGGTCAATCAAAAACAGCCAAGAAGCAATCAATTCCATCAACAATATCACAAATAAACAGCATAAAGACCTCTATTGTGCTGATTTTGCTAGTCTGTTCACAAATCTTCCCCATGGAGTTGTCATGCAGAATATGTTCAAACTTGTAGACCTATGTTTTAACAATAGCGGGAAAAAGTACATTATTTCCGGTTATAAAAAGGCATATTATTCTAACGATGAGAATAATGCAAATAGAAACAAATATACACCAGTAGATGTGAAATTCATGATTCAATATATTCTTCACAACAGTTTTGCAATTTATGGAGATAAACTTTTCAAGCAAACATCCGGTATCCCTCAGGGAAACAATGCCTCTCCATCGTTGGCAGACCTAACACTTTCTTTCATGGAATTCGAATACGTTAAAGCAAATGAAAATGTTTTCAAGTCTGGTTTCAAGGCATATAGGTATATGGATGATCTCTTGATTGTCCATAATCCTACAAATGATGCTCTGCAGAGAACAGTTGACAGTGTATACCATAGTTCCCTCACACTAGAACAAACGAACGTCGGACCAAACAATGCAATCTTCTTGGATTTGAATATTTCAAAGGCACATAACCAGTTCTCAGTGGAATTATATAACAAAACAGATGATTACAATTTTGAAGTAGTCAGATATCCGAACTACAATTCTAATATAAAGATGTCTGTGGGTTGGAACACAATGAACGGTGAACTCACACGCATTTTCAGAACATGCACAGAGACAGCTTCCTTTAAGGTTAGATGCAAACAGTTAGTGTGCAACTTTCTCAAAAATGAGTATCCGCAGAGAAAAGTAGAATTAGAATTCTGTAAATTAGTTATGCGGAATAAATCAATGATGGTAAAGCATAACATTCGTGGTGTGTCTGATGTTCTATCACTAATCAAGTAAATCTAATAATTATGGCGCGCCAAACTAGAACTGTCTGCTACTGTGCCTCTCTCTTGTCTCTCACCCACTGACCCACAGTCGCCGCCTCTCTCGCCTCTCTCTTACCCGCTGACCCACAGTCGCGCATTGTCTGCGCCCCCTATTATTTTCGCACTGATTGCCGCTGCCACATCTACTCTTCCCCCGCATATTCTCCTCGCAACGGCTCTTCCATATGAGTTATCTGTTATTTCGATCATTATTTTATAATATTTACTAACTAGTATATGTTTGTTGTTGTCCTTGTCTTATATGTTTGTGTTAACCTCTCATGCGTGGTCATCTCTGATGAGTGCTCCGCCTCGCATGAGACTGTCCGAACAATCCAGTCAGGTGAGAGGAGCCGAAACTGGATTGTTCTTCATGTATTTCTTATCACAACTCCCCCTTTTTCTAATTTGGCTATGATAAAATTGCATAAATTGTTGCAAACGTGAATTGGCCTAATCATAGAGTGAGTAGTGAATAGATAGGAGATCTGCAATAGCATATAGACTCTTTAGTAACAGCGATGAAAAGTACATGTGGTTGAATACATATATGGATATATGTTGTGAAGAAGATCTTCGGGGAATCTGAAAATGTGAGGCAGTCAAACTAAACCATAGCAGTCTATTCTTCATCACTATTTTGTATCATCAAAATGTCAAAAATTAGCATTGTCGATTTATTTTTACACGTATCATTGTTACAAACAAAATTACAAAATGATTTTTTTTAAACTATAATAATTCAGTTACTCGTATGAAATAATTATGAATTTAAAAGTGTAATATTCACCGTATCTGTAGGGACCACAACGTGACACGTAGAATTTCTGTCGAAATCATGTAACATTTTTTGACTGGACACGTTACTTGTTCTAATTAGCGTAGAACAATTCGCCCTTCCGCGCTGATTTCAACGGTATTTGATTTATGGGAAAACGTGCCCCGTAAAGTAGTGAAAATTGAGTAAATGTTATATAATGACGTCATATTTCTTTGATCTAGCCGCCAGCGCCCAAAACAAGTAATGAAAAACTATGTTGTAAGATACGTGTTTTATCAAGTACTAATTGATTACAATCAAACAAAGCTTACTGATACCGTTAGTAACAATTTTATTCATAATTTCACAGTTTATGACGTCATCAGTGCTTTGATCTAGCCGCCCTCTGTCGCACTTTCCCTGTGTGAGCGCGCGCTCGGATGTGCGCGCGCCGTGCGGAATTAAAGCGCAACGTGAACAATGAACCCTATGAACATTATATGTTTTTGAAATCAGCTTGTAACTATCTACATTATTATTTCAAATCTAATACCACATTCAGACATCAGAAAATCTCGTTGTGGTCCCTACCGTATCTGTTTCAATTTTATAATGCCGCTGTAACAAATAACAAAAATTATTTTCTTATATAGCGTACAAAATCTTTTACGTTGTATGCATTTAGTTTGTTCATGATTTTGATTTTCCAATGTTATTGTTATCGGTAATAAATATATCTAGTTTTATCAAAGGTAGACATGCGTATGTAGTATAACTTTACAAACCCGCACGCATTGAAATGTTTGGAATTTTTGTTTTCAATCAGCCTGATTTAGCTTTGGGGATGTTGGCTGTTGAGACAGCCAACATCCCCAAAGCTAAATCTCTGAATGCGATGACAAACATGGATGATCGACTGATAATATATAGACACAATAACCATGACGTTCAGTCTGTTTACCATAATTCACTAACACTTGAACAAACAAGCGCCACTGATAAACAAACAGTCTTCCTTGATCTCAAAATAACCATTAAAAATCAAATATTTACTTCACTTTATAATAAGACAGATGAATACTCGTTCAAAACAGTCTGCTATCCAAAATACAATACAAACATGAAGCGCAGCATATCGTGGAACTTTTTGAATGGAGAAGTACTGAGAATATACAGGTGTTGTACTGAGACGAAGACTTTTATGTCTAGAATCAAAGAACTACGAGATAAATTTATAAGAAACGGTTTTCCCAGTCAAGAAATAAACATGAAAATTGCATACGCAGTTATGCAGAATAAATCTCTCACTATAAAATATAATCTTGAAAAAATGGAGTCCTTTTTGAAACTTTTTAATTGAGAAGTGATTAACGCCCGCACCGGAACTATTGATCTTTGAACTGCACACTCAGTGCGAGTGACCTCAAGGAGACCTACAGCAGACTACGCTGTAGCCACGCCACACCCACCCCACTGCCTCGCGCAGTCACTCACAAACAAAGTCTCAAGCGTCTCCACACTGTTTTGTGCTCATTACTTGTAACTTGCTGATAGTTATTTCGCGTTTTCTTCCCTTTTTTTATACCATATACAATACTATCCATTCAAACATTACACGTCTCTCTATCGTTACTGACGAGGGTGGGAGGGACAAAGTTTTGCCGTATAGCGTTTTACACCCGAAACGGCTTATATCTTTCTCTGTCTTGCATCTTTTGCGTTGTTATCGCAAATATTGTGTTGCGTTCACTATTCATACATACAACGGCCCCTGCGACCGAATTCGGCCGAAATTGGACAAAATAAAACACAAAGCAAGGGACCGACTGGCCACCACTGTAGTTGACATAGCAGAAAACTTTGAATATCCGATGACAAGATTCTGTGTGCGTGGGAAAGGAATCACACGCCTCATCGATTGGGAGTGGAATCCGGACAGTTAAGAAATCGCACCAGATTACGACACAATTTCATTTATATCGTAGTATTGCAAAACCTTATTTTAGAGTAACGTGGTGTCTGGTGTCTGGTGCCTTTTCCTAATTCGTTAGAACATTCGCTAGAACAGTTGAACAAAGCTTTTCGCTCCATAAGCCACTTCGCTAACCCAACTCGATTTGAGTTTTGTAACATATATAAATATGTTACATATTTTATATGTATAAAAGCTGGTTGATAAAGTGACGCATTTATAAAAATTATCACGAATTTTACAGCTATTTCAAATTTACACAAACCAAGTGCACAACTCGTTTTTTTGTGTCGTAAGTAACAATTACAGACATTCATGCAAAACACTCGAATGACGTGTGATAAGACAACCCTATAACAAAACAAGACGACCTTTTCAAATCGTTTTCTAGCAAGTAACACGGAACTCACTACTGATGACTGTTCAAAAAACGGTCTGGAGTTTATGAGATCTCGCAGGTTATAGCCTAGCCGATACACAGATTCGTACACGACGTTCAGTTCAAACATCCTCGAAGAGAGAGGGAGAGAGAAGAGAGAGGGAGAGGGAGAGAGAGAGAGAGAGAGAGAGAGAGAGAGAGAGAAGGGTTTTTGAGCACATCAGAATACAATTGCGTGTCAGGGTGTCTGGTAAGCGGTAGCAACATTCAGAAATTCAGATGAGGGAAGAGAGAGAGAGCAATAACCACATTCGCTTCCACTTCCACAATGAGTGTACTTGGCTATTTACTTGGAGCACCCACTCTCTTGCCCTATAAAGTATTAAGATAAAGAGATTGACGTTAGCAGTCTCATTCTCACGAGGAGTACATACGGTATCAAATTATAATTATGTACGCTGTTGCGTGAGTGCGTGTGTGTGAGAGAGCTGTAAAACATTGTAATTATGTTGTGATATGTGATGATCAAAACAGACAGTGTGGGAGTAGCGCATATATAGCCTTCGCCAGAGCGATAGTTGTCCATCTACCTCGCTTGCAGTTTGAAACACGGTGCCATCATCGTCTGCCTCTCTTGTTTTGCGCGCTATTGCCGTGAGCTGACTTGCCGTCTTTCTCTGATATTCCCGCATTTTATAGAATTGCGATTGAGAGCATGCAGGTCAACTCCTCGTTCGTCGCACGCCGATTCCCTTTCCGAATATTTTTCAAGAAACTATTCAATGGAATAAACAAACATGCAAACCGCTTGTGGCCGGTACTCAAGAAGAAAGAAAGATATAGTCGCAAGACTTATGAATCACTTTTTTATGTTTGTTGTGGCATTTTTTTCTTCGTCTCATTGCGTTTATTCATAATGTGTATGCGAAAATTAATTAATGAACTCGATGAAAATAATCAAAACCGAAAATGCATTGAAAAAATTTTGTGACATGGAAAATGACATCGAATAAGAGTGAGCGTATGCCATTGTAGACAAATAAATATCACCGTGTACCCTGTCTGAATGGTGGGAATTGGGAACGGACTGTCTTTAATTATAAGTTGATATCGTACGTATGCACTCCTCGTGTGGATGAAACTATTCAAATAACCTATTGTATTTATATAACTTATATAACCTATTTCTTGAATACTTTTTTTCTACCTAATATTCTTATTATCATCATGCAAACACAGTTATGTTTCAAAAGTACTTGCGTAAGAGAGATCAGTATAGTCGTGAAAAGTAGTGCAAGAAATGTACATGCATTCTTATTACATACATCAAACGATATTTTAAAGCCTCTTTACTTGATACTTGATACTTGATACTTGAATGCTCCTTCAGCTTGCAAGCGCGGAGCCCATCTTTCGCCACAGTGAACGGTCTCGAGCTGCAGTTGCCCACTGCTTGTAGTCGTTCCTGCGCCCATAGAACAGTTTTGTATTATTGCGGACAGAATCTGCCCAGCGGGTTGGCGGCCGTCCGGGTTCTCGAGTGACGTTGCGCGGCCTCCAATCGGTGGTCGCCCGTGTCCATCGCCCGTCCGTCCTCCTTTTTATGTGTCCGGCCCATCTATGTTTGCTGCGCGCCATGTAGGAGATTGGGTTGGTCAACGCGGATCTTGCCCGCATGTCCTCGCTGCTCAGTCCTTCGTCTCGCTGCCGATAGAGTGAGTATCCCAGCATCTGTCGCTCCATTGCGCGGTGTGCGGTCTGGATGCGACCGAGCGTGGTGGTAGAGTAGGCCCACGTCTCCGAGCCGTAACACAGTGCGGGGAGTACGCACGTGTTGAAGAGGTTCGCCTTGAGGTGTGTGTTCTCCTTGCCAGCTCCGAAGTGAGGGTGTTCTTTGCGTTTATGGCCCGTCCGAGGTAGATGTACTCCTCCACCTCTTCGATTACTACAGGCCTATCAGCCTTATAAGTAGTGTTGCGCAAGTTCTGGAAC
The DNA here is from genome assembly GCA_963966185.1 of Rhabditoides inermis. Lineage (NCBI taxonomy): Eukaryota > Metazoa > Nematoda > Chromadorea > Rhabditida > Rhabditidae > Rhabditoides > Rhabditoides inermis. The sequence goes on along the minus strand of CAWZYM010000209.1, from coordinate 1,034,397 downwards.
GCATATGCGTCAGGCAAATTACGGTAGTTCTTGAGAAAAATTCGCTTCTCACATCTAGGCAATATGGCTTTCGCAAGAATAGATCTACAAACGCTCAACTTATTGAGTGTCATAGTCACTGGTTGAAACACCTACTTATCTTATGAAATGGTATCGATTGTATATACTTTGATTTCAAGAAGGCATTCGATACTATTAATCACAACTTGCTATACAAAAAGTTGCATTCGCTGGGAATAACGTATTGGGATGGATTAGAAGTTTCTTGACCGACCGTCGCCAACAAGTAATGGTCGGTGATGAGCTTTCCTCTCCACGGCTTGTCAACTGTGGTGTACCACAGGGGTCTTGCCTGGGTCCCATACTGTTCAATGTCTATATTAATGATATCATCTCCAATCTTCCCGACTATGTTGAGTTTGCGCTTTACGCCGATGATTTGAAAATTTCCTTCGCATTTGATGCGAATGATCCTTCCGCCCAGCATAAATTTCAAGTGGCAATTGATTTAGTCGCATGGTGGTTCCTTCAGTGGGGTTTACAAATATCTACTCAGAAAACACAGATACTGCATATAGGACGTCGTAATCCCAGGCATGAGTATTCCGCACACGGCACAACTCTCGCCCCTGCCGATACTGTCAGGGATTTAGGCGTCTCTATCAGCAGTTCTCTTGTCTTTGACGATCACTATTCCAACATTGTTCAGAATACGCTTCACTCCATAAACGACTTTCTGCGCGTATATCGTACTCGCAACCTCACTGTTCTTAAAGTCGCATACGTAACATATTTTCGGTGCAAACTTGAGTATTGTACAGAATTATGGAATCCTAAAAATGTGGGATCGGTGAATCTGATTGAGTCGGTACAGAGACATTTTACGCGCCGAATATGTCACCGTGCCGGCTTTTTCTCGCTCACTTATCCCCAACGCCTCCAGCTATTAGATCTTCAAACGCTCGAAGAGCGACGCTTCATAAACGATATCGCGTATATTCATAAGGTTATGACTAATCGCACTAGACTAGAGTATTCTGGCCTCTTCAACATTGTATCTTCCCGGTCTCGTGTTTCTCATGGGTGGCGTCTCATTCCCTGCTTTGACACAATTTTAAAGAGCAGCACGTTTTTTTTTCAGTAGGGTTTTTGCACTGTGGTACACACTCCCCAACAACATCATTTAATCTCCGAAACATCAAACAGTGAAATCGTACCTCCTAGATCGTACTTCTCTTCCGGTCGCGGGTGCCGCCGTCGCCCTTCAGTTCGATTTCGCTTTGTACCACCCAACCGTAAGCAAGTATGCAAATGGTCGAGAGAAGTTCGAGAACGTTCGACGTTAGAGGCAACGTGGTCCATATGGCTCACGCGTTCGAAGACGAATCAAGGCCGCATACTCTATATGGAAGAAGGAAAAAGATTCTCGAATAATGCTACCCACCGGATGAGGCTTTGCTATAGGGAGCAATACCCTCCAAGGACCCATCCGGGGACTAAACACTAAACCTTTGTACATTCCGCACCAGTTTGTATTTCGTGTTTTGTGTTTTGTCTGCGCCTATGGATAAACCATTATTATTATTATTATTATTACCCCCAATTGTTCCCTCCGTCCGAACTTAGATAAGTGCTCATTGTGTTCTTCTATATAGTATACAAGGTAATAATAATAATTATTATATCTAGTAGGCAAACATTTTTTTTGTGCAACAAACATAAAAACATCGAAGAGCAAACAAGATAAATCCGTTTATTATTAATTGAGAAAAATGTTTTTTTTTTTATTTTTGAATAATGATAACGTACAAACAGGGTGAGATCTGGAAAAAAAACGGAGAATTGTAAATCACGATGTTTGTAGGGGGATATAAGGATTAGGGAAACTACAAAAACATTCAACATATCTCACGTGACACACTTTTTTATCTATCATTATTCATTCAGTGAGTGAATGAGTCATCGAGATTAGGTGAGTCATGGAGAGTGAGTCACTTGATAAGGACTCCATTCGTTCGGAGGACACGAGTCTCCACTTCGAGCCACGATTCTGTGGACCTCTTCAGCACGCACGACGGACACATTGCGACACTGAAGGTTCTCTCTCTCTCTCTCTCTCTCTCTCTCTCTCTCTCTCTCTCTCTCTCTCTTTCTCTTCTTCTCTCTCTCTCTCTCCTCTTTCTCACTCACTTGGTCGAGTCGACAAAGTATGCCCTTGGCACGTAGTATGCCCTTTCCTTGACAGAATATTGCGTTGATGAGTATAGATCGCTCTTATATGCCTGTGGAGAAATGCGTTCATGGACGAATAATGTAATGAGCTACTGACCATCCCAACACTGTGATGGGCACACTCTGTCTTGTCACTGTCAACAAATGTAAAGAACACAATTAACTTATAGTCGAGTCCGTTCGGTTCAGCTGCTTCTGAAGAAGACGTGTTTCGTGGCTGGCTCTCCATTAAAGAATTGTTTTGTTCAAATATACTCTCCTGTATTGTCAAAAAGACAAATTGTACGATATTTTAGCGTTTTTTTTATCTCCGCACAAGCGAGACGTCATAAATCCGTACTTTTTTTTGTCTTTCAAATTTCGTTACCCAGTTTCGTTTGCAGAGCGCGCGCGCATTGTTCGAATGTGATGTTTGGAATCGTTTCGGTGTTGTTCTGAAAAGTCTTCTCATAATAGGCACAAATATAGTGAAATATAGTGAAACCAACTTTCGTAAATGCATGGTTCAGGATTCGAACGAGACTCAACGAATGCGAAGAGTGGACGATTAACGCCTGAATACAATAAACAATATCAAGGCACAGCTGAAAGTCAACTAAACATATTTGAACAGATAGTTTGTGGGGTCGCAGTTGATCCACCATTCAGTCGCTTCTTAACTCGTGAGGAGACTCCAGCGCGCGCATTCAAACACTAGATCGAAAGAGGTCGGCATGCGAATCAATGAAGCCGCGCCACAGCGTGAGCAAGCCACACTCGAATCTACTTTCGTTGCCAGATTCTACTTTAACTGAACTTACTTCAGCTTTACTGCAACTTACCAGTATCGCGAGCAGCAGTACTCCGGAAGCCATCGCGGCAGAGTGAAGGCGACCCATCCGGTATCCAGGATTGGAAGGATCCTGTGAGTGATGAATAGCGACACGTTTCTCGTATCCATGGTACGGTAGCCAATTTGTCAAAGTGTTCGAGTGTCGTTTCTGCCTTTCTCAACTTTCCCTCACTCAGTCAGTTTCCCCAACAATACGCTACTGTTGAGCGTTCAAAGAAAAACTATACATACATACTATACAGTGCGCATTCAGTTCCTAACGATACTAGCGACACTAGCGTCTTTCCGCTTCTCATTGACTCCTTCTCTTGCAATAGAAAAGCCCAATCTAGTACTGGGGCAGAGTAGGAAAAAAAACATAGAAATAGACTCGTTTGGTCCGCCGATTGATTGCCGTAGCGTGAAAAGGGAGAGACAAACGTAAGCTATCCTGGTTATCCTCACAATCATAAGAATGCGATATGAGGCGTGTATTTTTGTCATGAGTCAAACACGTGAATGGGAATATCATAGGAGATGTCAAGAGAAACATCCGAAACGAAATCCAAAACCTTTATTTAATCAGCTCAATTCAAAATATATGATTCTCGTTCGAAGAACTGCATTCTGTGCCTGGCTGATTTACTTGGGTCCAAGGTAGCAGGAGACGTCCATGCGAGGAGTGCCGCCACCGCCGCCGCCACCGCCGCCTGAAAGGGTACGGTAAGTGGTGGAAGATACGGTAGACTACAGTATGCACGCACCGCTGGGAGCACTGCCACCGCCGCCGCCGCCTCCCGAGGATCCTCCGAAGGCGTAGTCCTCCTTGGCGTATCCGCCTCCGCCGCCGCCGCCGCCACCTCCAGGGGTCATGTAGGCTGACTTGTCTCCCATGATGACTCGACTGATCGAATGATGCCAGCCCCGTCCGGCCGCCCGATTTTATACGACCGCTTGTCTGGGAGCTAATGAGAGAAATGGAGTCCTGATGAGTAGAAATGGAAATCAGATAATTAGCAGAATGACAGCCGATATGGAAATGTTTCTAACCCACTTAAAAAGCAACACCGTGAATCGATGTGTAGGATCCTAACTCAAGCACACTGTCAGCTTTTAATCCGAGGATTCTACATGTTCAACACATTACAGTATTCCAAATGAATTTATAGACCTAACAATCCTGATAAACAACTGTGAACAAAACTCGGGAACTGTGCGTAACAAAAAAGACAACAATAGAAACCTACAATGTAACCAACGAAAAAAATCAACAAACATCAAGTGCACTGAAAAATGATACGAGAACAAACATCGAGTGGGCTAGAGATAAAATGCAGTCAAAAACAAATGAGAAGACTTGTCAATCGTTGCAGTTACCTGAAAAAAATCTCCATACCTCTTTTTCCCACACTTTCTTCCTCTTTATCATTCTCCCTCCCTCTTCCTCCTTCCCTCTCATCTTCCCTCCCCTTCCCCTTTTCCTCATCTCTCTTTCTCTCTCCCCCCCCTCCTCCCCCCTCTCTCTCTCCCTCCCCCCCCCCCCTCCCCCACCTCTACTGTCCAGGCATTCCCGGCTGGAGGTTGGCGAGGTTGTCTGCAATGTTCGCCAGCCACTTCCTCTTCTTGTCCAGCTTCTTCGAGAACTTCTTCACATCGAAGTCTGCCGGCAGGTCGCTCTTCGTAGCCAGGATCATCTAAACAAAAAAGGGATGTCACATTTACAAGCTCCACTTATACACAGTATATGCCGAGAATATACGCTTCAAGTAATCACACCACAGCATATCCATCTACAAGTCACAATCAAGCATTCTTCGTTTATATAGCAAAAAGGCGAAAGTTGAGAGCAACACGCATTTGGGACTATCGAGCTCGCATCTCTCTATCCTCCCCCTTCATGAAACACATCAGGTCATATACAACTACCCTTTCTTTGCCACTACGAATTAGAACATCCGAAATTGAGCAGCAAAAAGCATCAAACAAGCCGAACAATCATGACTGCATCCCCTCTCTCCCTCCTCCTCCTCTATCCTCCTCCTCTCTCCTCCTCCTCCATCTTCCTCCTCTCTCCTCTCTTCGTAGCCCTTTCTCCTCCCCCTCTCTCCTCTCTCCTCCTCTCCCCTCCCCTTCTCTCCTCCTCCTCTCCCCTCCTCCTCTCTCCCCCTCCCCCCACTCACCTCGTTGACGTCTTCCTCACTGCTGCACACGGAAAGAGTGGCAAAGTGCTCCGCGATAGAGATCTGCAAACACATCAACACATTAGGCTTGAACAAAACTGTTCAATCACGATATTAATCCATATCAAACCATCAACACATACAAAACTATCCTTGGACATTACTTCGCAATCATGTAATTCACCCATATCAAACCATCAATACTATTCTACTCAACACAATCATGTTTGCATAGACTCTCCTACTACAATAATACACGCGTCATTCTCTTAGGTTATCACCGACTCAACATCATTCGGTTATCAAAACATTGCATCACGCTGTTATCAAATCTGGTAGCGCAAAACAAATACGCTTCTTCACCGCACCATCTTTTCAAATGACGCCATCTTATAGCAATGCCAATGTACTAAGTATTTGTTTCGATAAACGTTCAGCCGCACCACTCGCACTACTCCACATCCAGCAGCCCCTGACGCACTCAACAGTTTTGAACAGACTGACCGCTATTTTACACACTAACGCACAGGTCGTTTCGTTTCAATGTTTCAATACACGCCACATGCCACTACCCTCCACATCCAGAATCCTCCCCCTCCAACCAACCTTGGCCTTCTTCGCAATATCATCGTCGCGGGTGACGAGGTTGAGAGCCAGCACACCTGAAACATTCTGTCTATCATTCTATTCTCTACCCGACCCCTCCTTCCTCACTCCCTTTCTCTCTCTCCCTCTCTCTTTCCCTCCTCTCTCCCCCTCTCCCCTCCCTCTCCCCCCCCCCCTCCCTCCCTCCCCCCCTCTCACCCCTCTCCTTGAGACTGCCCCTCATCTCCCTGAGTGCCTTCTGCGTGAGGAAGGCTGCGGGCGGGCAGCTCAGTCCCGAGTCGTGCATCGCCCCCGCAACGTCGCACAGAATGGCGTCGAACTTGGACGATTCTGAAGAGGAACACGATACGTGTCAAGTCTCAATCATGTTCCACGCACAGTCGTCTCAATAATCGGTGAGATCGTGCTGCATGCAACCTCTTAACATAGTCAACACATCTCTTCCTCCTTCCCCCTCCCTCCCTCACTCTTTCTCTCTCCCTCCCTCTCTCTCTCACTCTCTCTCCCTCCCTCCCTTCCCCTATCTCCCTCCCTCCCTCTCTCCCTTTCTCTCTCCCTCTATCTGCACCCTCTCTCTCTCCCTCTCTCCCTCCCTCTCCCTCTCTCTCCCTCCCTCCCTCCCTCCCCTTCCTTCTCTCTCTCTCTCTCTCCCTCCCTTCCCCTCTCTCTCTCCCCTCCCTCCCACCCTCTGCCTTGCTCGTCTCCTCGAGAAATCCGAGCGCGTCCTGCACCTTCACAGTCATCCGCGGGTCGCTGCCCGGAAACGCGAACCTTGAAAATCGATATCAATCAATGAGACTGAATTAACCGATAATCAATACCAATCCACGCACCAATCCCTCGCCACCTTGACCACCTCGGGATCGAGCTCGACGGCCGTGATCTCGGCCTGAATGAAAAAGGTGAAATGAATTATCCACAAGTTCAGTTTTTCGAATCCACCACGAAACTTTTCCGACAAATAACATTTAGTACACGCGTTGTGAACACATCAAATTTATTGAACTTCTCAGGTCTCAGCCATAAAACGCAATTGTTGATACTTTTTTTAGAATCTACTTGAAGCGAGAAAACATTGTCAAATCTTTCAATATCGATTTTATGAGTAATCAGTGAAACATAATATTTCCATTACAGCCATACCTTGGGCAAGTACTTCCACTCAAATGACTCTTTCAAGCACACCAATCACTCTCGTATCATCCCTCATATCTCATCATACCAACACACCAACCAAACACTAGCCACCTCTCAGAGACATACACATTCCTCTTCTCTACTCTCCCTGCGCTCTGCCTCTCATCAAACCGGGACCACAAACTTCAACAAGGTCACAGTCATCACTCATGCAAACCAATACTCAAATCTACTAACGTATGACTGATTCCCGCCAGCATGACAGTCTGGGGTGATACAAGTTATTGTGTTCCACTCTTCTCACGCAGATGGCAGCCTATTATAAACTCCCTGCGCAACTGCCTTTTTCGAAGCAATCGAAGCACGGCCAATTTTTCCAAAGCGTTTTTAAGGGGCCTGATTCGAAGAGGCCACCTAGTCTCACCTTTGGCACTACTCACATTTACTCAGACTACCCCCAGCATGACAGTCCGTGGAGATAGAAAAGAGCAGTGGTTGTGTCCCCCCCCTCACCTTTGGCAGATGTCTCAACACATACGCGGCCAGCGCTCCGCCGCCCAGTCCCAACACAGCGATGCGCACAGGGCAGTGGTCCGGAGAGAGCAGGGGAGAGTTCTGCATTGCACAGTCATACACGTCTTACAGAGGGAGAAAGATGTCTAAACACTCACTCATAGCATTCCATTCCAGTAATACAATCTACTTATCTCTATACAAACTAGATGTGAGCAGGAGAGAGAAAGGGAGGGAGAGAGACAGAGACAGAGACAGAGACAGAGAGACAGATAGACAGATAGACAGATAGACAGATACAGAGAGAGAGAGAGAGACAGAGAGACAGACAGAGAGAAGAGAGAGAGAGAGAGAGAGACAGAGAGAGAGAGACAGAGAGAGAGAGACAGACAGACCGGCAGGAGTGCTAGGGACAGCAGGCTCATCTCGTGGTGATCGCAGGCCAGCTCGTCCAGGTCCACCACCTGCTTGCCCTTCTTCCCCCCTGCAATCGACACGCATCAAAACACAACACACAACTTTGATTTCCAGTAGGATCTCTCCAATTTTTCGATACTCAACGCACACTTTTAATGTCGAGTTTGGTATTTCCAATCTTTTAATACACAACGCTAACTTTATTTGCTAGATTTTTGCTCTAACCACTAACCTCTATTGCTAAACTGTATTCCCCCGGCGTTAGCCTACAAAGATCTTGGCCCTACTGTATGCTTTCATTCATATTGTTGTGATTGCAATGGAATGTACAGCTATAACGATTCCGGATAAATCTCTGAACTCTGAACTTTGCTCTAAGAAGAAGCTAACCCTTCTTCCCGGCTGCTATCGACAACCACATTACACATCAAACACATTTGATTTTGCTGTTGAAATCGTTTTCCAACAACAAATATGACGTATGTTTCACATACTATTCAAACGTCCCCATCCATGACTAGAGCAACACAATGGGAGAAATCCAATCTTAAACACAACATACATTTAACCGAAAAACAAACACGTAGAACTATGTTTCACGTACAATGTAAAAACAATTTATGACTAGAAGATGCAATTACAGACTCGAAACCTCACTTCTTAACTTAGAAATGCACACAAATCCATTATACAAAACACAATATTCAGGTAAATATATCTTTAACCCTCTCGGCTCTCGCCACCCCCCCCCCCTCCTGACCTTTCAACGCCGCCTCTGATTGCACGAGGTTCTGGCTGGAGAGGAAGACTAGGCGGCGGTACGACCGCTCCCGAATCTCCACGTCCTCCACCGTCCACCTGTAACCAGGCACTTGAGGTTTCGGCCGTTTTGGTAACTTTAGTTTTTATTTCACCAATAGTCCAACAGGAATCATACAAGTTTCTTTGCGTTTATTACTCATAGAGAGCCTTCCTGCAACCATTCTCAAGCAAGAACAAGACAGAGACGAGAAACAGATCCAATAGTTTCTTTCTTCCGTAAACGATACAGCAAACACATTTACCGATAACACACATCATTCGGCAATCGGCAAGAGTAATCATCAAGTCTATTAATAATTAATAATCGTCAAAAACCGTGCGCTGCCAGTGTCTCCTTACCCAGAACCAGTGTGCTCATCCTGTTACTCTTTCATTCTCTCCATCTCCTCCCCACGCCGTATCTTTCGTACTAATCCGCTTACTCTTCAATGTGCTTCTCTCCCTCTCCTTGCGATCTCCTGTTGCTCGTGTATTCATGCTGTCAGGAGTGTTTGATACTGTTCCATTCCCCCCTCCTCTACCCCTCTCCCCACCCACCGCCCGTTCATGGCCGACTCGCCACACGCAACAGACTTCTTCACGTCCACCGCGCCCACAGACAAGAAGTCCACCTGCAACATGAGCCATTCCATTATATATATATATATATATATATATATATATATATATATATATATATATATATATATATATATTATATATAAATAAAATGTCTCCACGCGTCATATCCCTCCCTTCCTCCATCTCTCACTCCTTCCCTCTCTCTCCCTCCACCTTCTCTCCCTCTCCCCTCTCTCCCTTTCTCTCCCTCTATCCTTCTCTCCCTCTCCCCTCTCTCCCTTTCTCTCCTTTCTTCCCTCTCTCCCACTATCCTTCCCCCCCCCTCCCCCCACCTGCGCATTCTCCTTCCGCGGGTTCAGCTTCAGCACGAACCCTGCCAGCTCGTCCTTGATAGAATCCAGCGAGGCGTACTTGTGCTCACTGCAAATGTTAAGTCATCTAAAATGAAAACAGTTTTGAAAAAAAAGTCAATTGTTTCTTCGGTTTACGATCCGGCACAGCAAACACATATACGGGCGAAAAATATGACATCACAAAACCATAAGCTATACTATGGAAGATATGTTTCAGCTACATGATATTCCACGCTGTTGTGACAATAGATTCAATCATAGCTGGTAACGAGTCATTCGCGCAAAATGAGTTTCACAAATTCCTTAACCCAAAGATGATTTTCGATAAAATAATTCTTGTCTCGCAAACGTCAAATGCATTAATCCCAACTGCATAGCATAGGCGGAACGAATATCATGAGGCAGAGTTGTAACAGGGAACAATATTACAAAACAATATCCAAACGCCCCCTCTTGTCTAATTGACATTGCCTACCCCATATTGTACTAGGGGCAGCCATCCCCCCCACTCACCGCGCCAACACCGCAATCGCCAGGCGGTCCTTCTGACACTGCGCGCGCAGCGAACGACGGCCCTTCTCCGTCGCGAAGATCCAGTCGCCGTCACTGCAACGGAGGACAATGAATAGGGAATAATACTAATAATATGAAATCATTACAACCCACCGTCCAATGGGCACGATGAAGACTGCGTACGTCTTGGGCTGCGCGCACTCCTGGTCGTCCACTATGTGCAAACGGTACCTGAGGGGGGAGACATGTTTAGTATATGTATTCGTGAAAAACTGACCCCTCAGGTGGGACCCTTGTTATTCCCCCACCCCAGAACAATGCTGTGCGGCGGAGGACACTAACTGGATCTGTACTCGATTTTGCTAATCTTATATACGGCATTGAGAGAAATCCTCGAAGACGATGGAGAGGATTCTTCGAAGACGATGAAACTCTCGGAGACGTCTCTTCGCGATCGATCTTCCTAGCACGGATCTTCCGCCGAAATTGGAACTTCCCCAGAAGCCGCAAGCAGGAGATGACATGCATTACCATCAGCACGTATGCATGCACAAGACTACCAAAATTCGTGTTGTCGGAACTCGCAGTAGGCATTGTATTACTGTACTTTACCGTATCCCACCGTGATTTACGTAATCAATAATGTATGCTACTTGATTCGAGATAAATATTCTGATTCTGTTCAAGAATCATATGCACAGTATCACTCGCACATTCTACGTTCCAGACGCCCAACAGATAAATAATACTTTAATTACAAAATAATTACATGTAAGATACGCGCCTGGCGTTATCTTCCACACCCTATTCATATAGTGATGTCTTATTTTACATGAAAGATACGCGCCTGGCGTTATCTTCCACACACTAATCAACTAGTAATGTCTTATTTTACATGAAGGATACGCGCCTGGCGTTATCTTCCACACCCTATTCATATAGTGATGTCTTATTTTACATGAAAGATACGCGCCTGGCGTTATCTTCCACACACTAATAAACTAGTAATGTCTTATTTTACATGAAAGATACGCGCCTGGCGTTATCTTCCACACCCTATTCATATAGTGATGTCTTATTTTACATGAAAGATACGCGCCTGGCGTTATCTTCCACACACTAATCAACTAGTAATGTCTTATTTTACATGAAAGATACGCGCCTGGCGTTATCTTCCACACCCTATTCATATAGTGATGTCTTATTTTACATGAAAGATACGCGCCTGGCGTTATCTTCCACACACTAATCAACTAGTAATGTCTTATTTTACATGAAAGATACGCGCCTGGCGTTATCTTCCACACCCTATTCATATAGTGATGTCTTATTTTACATGAAAGATACGCGCCTGGCGTTATCTTCCACAAACTAATCAACTAGTAATGTCTTATTTTACATGAAAGATACGCGCCTGGCGATATCTTCCACACACTAATCAACTAGTAATGTATTATTTTACATGAAAGATACGCGCCTGGCGTTATCTTCCACACCCTATTCATATAGTGATGTCTTATTTTACATGAAAGATACGCGCCTGGCGTTATCTTCCACACACTAATCAACTAGTAATGTCTTATTTTACATGAAAGATACGCGCCTGGCGTTATCTTCCACACCCTATTCATATAGTGATGTCTTATTTTACATGAAAGATACGCGCCTGGCGTTATCTTCCACACCCTAATCTTACAGTAATGTCTTATTTTACATGAAAGATACGCGCCTGGCGTTATCTTCCACACCCTATTCATATAGTGATGTCTTATTTTACATGAAAGATACGCGCCTGGCGTTATCTTCCACACACTAATCAACTAGTAATGTCTTATTTTACATGAAAGATACGCGCCTGGCGTTATCTTCCACACCCTATTCATATAGTGATGTCTTATTTTACATGAAAGATACGCGCCTGGCGTTATCTTCCACACACTAATCAACTAGTAATGTCTTATTTTACATGAAAGATACGCGCCTGGCGTTATCTTCCACACACTAATCAACTAGTAATGTCTTATTTTACATGAAAGATACGCGCCTGGCGTTATCTTCCACACCCTATTCATATAGTGATGTCTTATTTTACATGAAAGATACGCGCCTGGCGTTATCTTCCACACACTAATCAACTAGTAATGTCTTATTTTACATGAAAGATACGCGCCTGGCGTTATCTTCCACACACTAATCAACTAGTAATGTCTCATTTTACATGAAAGATACGCGCCTGGCGTTATCTTCCACACCCTATTCATATAGTGATGTCTTATTTTACATGAAAGATACGCGCCTGGCGTTATCTTCCACACACTAATCAACTAGTAATGTCTTATTTTACATGAAAGATACGCGCCTGGCGTTATCTTCCACGCCCTATTCATATAGTGATGTCTTATTTTACATGAAAGATACGCGCCTGGCGTTATCTTCCACACACTAATCAACTAGTAATGTCTTATTTTACATGAAAGATACGCGCCTGGCGTTATCTTCCACACACTAATCAACTAGTAATGTCTTATTTTACATGAAAGATACGCGCCTGGCGTTATCTTCCACACCCTATTCATGTAGTGATGTCTTATTTTACATGAAAGATACGCGCCTGGCGTTATCTTCCACACACTAATCAACTAGTAATGTCTTATTTTACATGAAAGATACGCGCCTGGCGTTATCTTCCACACACTAATCAACTAGTAATGTCTTATTTTACATGAAAGATACGCGCCTGGCGTTATCTTCCACACACTAATCAACTAGTAATGTCTTATTTTACATGAAAGATACGCGCCTGGCGTTATCTTCCACACCCTATTCATATAGTGATGTCTTATTTTACATGAAAGATACGCGCCTGGCGTTATCTTCCACACACTAATCAACTAGTAATGTCTTATTTTACATGAAAGATACGCGCCTGGCGTTATCTTCCACACCCTATTCATATAGTGATGTCTCATTTTACATGAAAGATACGCGCCTGGCGTTATCTTCCACACCCTATTCATATAGTGATGTCTCATTTTACATGAAAGATACGCGCCTGGCGTTATCTTCCACACCCTATTCATATAGTGATGTCTTATTTTACATGAAAGATACGCGCCTGGCGTTATCTTCCACACCCTATTCATATAGTGATGTCTTATTTTACATGAAAGATACGCGCCTGGCGTTATCTTCCACACCCTATTCATATAGTGATGTCTTATTTTACATGAAAGATACGCGCCTGGCGTTATCTTCCACACACTAATCAACTAGTAATGTCTTATTTTACATGAAAGATACGCGCCTGGCGTTATCTTCCACACCCTATTCATATAGTGATGTCTCATTTTACATGAAAGATACGCGCCTGGCGTTATCTTCCACACCCTATTCATATAGTGATGTCTTATTTTACATGAAAGATACGCGCCTGGCGTTATCTTCCACACACTAATCAACTAGTAATGTCTTATTTTACATGAAAGATACGCGCCTGGCGTTATCTTCCACACACTAATCAACTAGTAATGTCTTATTTTACATGAAAGATACGCGCCTGGCGTTATCTTCCACACCCTATTCATATAGTGATGTCTTATTTTACATGAAAGATACGCGCCTGGCGTTATCTTCCACACACTAATCAACTAGTAATGTCTTATTTTACATGAAAGATACGCGCCTGGCGTTATCTTCCACACACTAATCAACTAGTAATGTCTCATTTTACATGAAAGATACGCGCCTGGCGTTATCTTCCACACCCTATTCATATAGTGATGTCTTATTTTACATGAAAGATACGCGCCTGGCGTTATCTTCCACACCCTATTCATATAGTGATGTCTTATTTACATGAAAGATACGCGCCTGGCGTTATCTTCCACACCCTAATCTTACAGTAATGTCTTATTTTACATGAAAGATACGCGCCTGGCGTTATCTTCCACGCCCTATTCATATAGTGATGTCTTATTTTACATGAAAGATACGCGCCTGGCGTTATCTTCCACACACTAATCAACTAGTAATGTCTTATATTACATGAAAGATACGCGCCTGGCGTTATCTTCCACACACTAATCAACTAGTAATGTCTTATTTTACATGAAAGATACGCGCCTGGCGTTATCTTCCACACACTAATCAACTAGTAATGTCTTATTTTACATGAAAGATACGCGCCTGGCGTTATCTTCCACACCCTATTCATGTAGTGATGTCTTATTTTACATGAAAGATACGCGCCTGGCGTTATCTTCCACACACTAATCAACTAGTAATGTCTTATTTTACATGAAAGATACGCGCCTGGCGTTATCTTCCACACACTAATCAACTAGTAATGTCTTATTTTACATGAAAGATACGCGCCTGGCGTTATCTTCCACACCCTATTCATATAGTGATGTCTTATTTTACATGAAAGATACGCGCCTGGCGTTATCTTCCACACACTAATCAACTAGTAATGTCTTATTTTACATGAAAGATACGCGCCTGGCGTTATCTTCCACACCCTATTCATATAGTGATGTCTTATTTTACATGAAAGATACGCGCCTGGCGTTATCTTCCACAAACTAATCAACTAGTAATGTCTTATTTTACATGAAAGATACGCGCCTGGCGTTATCTTCCACACACTAATCAACTAGTAATGTCTTATTTTACATGAAAGATACGCGCCTGGCGTTATCTTCCACACCCTATTCATATAGTGATGTCTTATTTTACATGAAAGATACGCGCCTGGCGTTATCTTCCACACACTAATCAACTAGTAATGTCTTATTTTACATGAAAGATACGCGCCTGGCGTTATCTTCCACACCCTATTCATATAGTGATGTCTTATTTTACATGAAAGATACGCGCCTGGCGTTATCTTCCACACACTAATCAACTAGTAATGTCTTATTTTACATGAAAGATACGCGCCTGGCGTTATCTTCCACACCCTATTCATATAGTGATGTCTCATTTTACATGAAAGATACGCGCCTGGCGTTATCTTCCACACCCTATTCATATAGTGATGTCTTATTTTACATGAAAGATACGCGCCTGGCGTTATCTTCCACACCCTAATCTTACAGTAATGTCTTATTTTACATGAAAGATACGCGCCTGGCGTTATCTTCCACACCCTATTCATATAGTGATGTCTTATTTTACATGAAAGATACGCGCCTGGCGTTATCTTCCACACCCTATTCATATAGTGATGTCTTATTTTACATGAAAGATACGCGCCTGGCGTTATCTTCCACACACTAATCAACTAGTAATGTCTTATTTTACATGAAAGATACGCGCCTGGCGTTATCTTCCACACCCTATTCATATAGTGATGTCTCATTTTACATGAAAGATACGCGCCTGGCGTTATCTTCCACACCCTATTCATATAGTGATGTCTTATTTTACATGAAAGATACGCGCCTGGCGTTATCTTCCACACCCTAATCTTACAGTAATGTCTTATTTTACATGAAAGATACGCGCCTGGCGTTATCTTCCACACCCTATTCATATAGTGATGTCTTATTTTACATGAAAGATACGCGCCTGGCGTTATCTTCCACACACTAATCAACTAGTAATGTCTTATTTTACATGAAAGATACGCGCCTGGCGTTATCTTCCACACCCTATTCATATAGTGATGTCTTATTTTACATGAAAGGTACGCGCCTGGCGTTATCTTCCACACACTAATCAACTAGTAATGTCTTATTTTACATGAAAGATACGCGCCTGGCGTTATCTTCCACACACTAATCAACTAGTAATGTCTTATTTTACATGAAAGATACGCGCCTGGCGTTATCTTCCACACCCTATTCATATAGTGATGTCTTATTTTACATGAAAGATACGCGCCTGGCGTTATCTTCCACACACTAATCAACTAGTAATGTCTTATTTTACATGAAAGATACGCGCCTGGCGTTATCTTCCACACACTAATCAACTAGTAATGTCTCATTTTACATGAAAGATACGCGCCTGGCGTTATCTTCCACACCCTATTCATATAGTGATGTCTTATTTTACATGAAAGATACGCGCCTGGCGTTATCTTCCACACACTAATCAACTAGTAATGTCTTATTTTACATGAAAGATACGCGCCTGGCGTTATCTTCCACGCCCTATTCATATAGTGATGTCTTATTTTACATGAAAGATACGCGCCTGGCGTTATCTTCCACACACTAATCAACTAGTAATGTCTTATTTTACATGAAAGATACGCGCCTGGCGTTATCTTCCACACACTAATCAACTAGTAATGTCTTATTTTACATGAAAGATACGCGCCTGGCGTTATCTTCCACACACTAATCAACTAGTAATGTCTTATTTTACATGAAAGATACGCGCCTGGCGTTATCTTCCACACCCTATTCATGTAGTGATGTCTTATTTTACATGAAAGATACGCGCCTGGCGTTATCTTCCACACACTAATCAACTAATAATGTCTTATTTTACATGAAAGATACGCGCCTGGCGTTATCTTCCACACACTAATCAACTAGTAATGTCTTATTTTACATGAAAGATACGCGCCTGGCGTTATCTTCCACACCCTATTCATATAGTGATGTCTTATTTTACATGAAAGATACGCGCCTGGCGTTATCTTCCACACCCTAATCTTACAGTAATGTCTTATTTTACATGAAAGATACGCGCCTGGCGTTATCTTCCACACCCTAATCTTACAGTAATGTCTTATTTTACATGAAAGATACGCGCCTGGCGTTATCTTCCACACCCTAATCTTACAGTAATGTCTTATTTTACATGAAAGATACGCGCCTGACGTTATCTTCCACACACTAATCAACTAGTATTGTCTTATTTTACATGAAAGATACGCGCCTGGCGTTATCTTCCACACACTAATCAACTAGTATTGTCTTATTTTACATGAAAGATACGCGCCTGACGTTATCTTCCACACCCTATTCATATAGTGATGTCTTATTTTACATGAAAGATACGCGCCTGGCGTTATCTTCCACACCCTAATCTTACAGTAATGTCTTATTTTACATTAAAGATACGCGCCTGGCGTTATCTTCCACACCCTAATCTTACAGTAATGTCTTCTTTACATGAAAGATACGCGCCTGGCGTTATCTTCCACACCCTATTCATATAGTGATGTCTTATTTTACATGAAAGATACGCGCCTGGCGTTATCTTCCACACACTAATCAACTAGTAATGTCTTATTTTACATGAAAGATACGCGCCTGGCGTTATCTTCCACACCCTATTCATATAGTGATGTCTCATTTTACATGAAAGATACGCGCCTGGCGTTATCTTCCACACCCTATTCATATAGTGATGTCTCATTTTACATGAAAGATACGCGCCTGGCGTTATCTTCCACACCCTATTCATATAGTGATGTCTTATTTTACATGAAAGATACGCGCCTGGCGTTATCTTCCACACACTAATCAACTAGTAATGTCTTATTTTACATGAAAGATACGCGCCTGGCGTTATCTTCCACACACTAATCAACTAGTAATGTCTCATTTTACATGAAAGATACGCGCCTGGCGTTATCTTCCACACCCTATTCATATAGTGATGTCTTATTTTACATGAAAGATACGCGCCTGGCGTTATCTTCCACACACTAATCAACTAGTAATGTCTTATTTTACATGAAAGATACGCGCCTGGCGTTATCTTCCACGCCCTATTCATATAGTGATGTCTTATTTTACATGAAAGATACGCGCCTGGCGTTATCTTCCACACACTAATCAACTAGTAATGTCTTATATTACATGAAAGATACGCGCCTGGCGTTATCTTCCACACACTAATCAACTAGTAATGTCTTATTTTACATGAAAGATACGCGCCTGGCGTTATCTTCCACACACTAATCAACTAGTAATGTCTTATTTTACATGAAAGATACGCGCCTGGCGTTATCTTCCACACCCTATTCATGTAGTGATGTCTTATTTTACATGAAAGATACGCGCCTGGCGTTATCTTCCACACACTAATCAACTAGTAATGTCTTATTTTACATGAAAGATACGCGCCTGGCGTTATCTTCCACACACTAATCAACTAGTAATGTCTTATTTTACATGAAAGATACGCGCCTGGCGTTATCTTCCACACCCTATTCATATAGTGATGTCTTATTTTACATGAAAGATACGCGCCTGGCGTTATCTTCCACAAACTAATCAACTAGTAATGTCTTATTTTACATGAAAGGTACGCGCCTGGCGTTATCTTCCACACACTAATCAACTAGTAATGTCTTATTTTACATGAAAGATACGCGCCTGGCGTTATCTTCCACACACTAATCAACTAGTAATGTCTTATTTTACATGAAAGATACGCGCCTGGCGTTATCTTCCACACCCTATTCATATAGTGATGTCTTATTTTACATGAAAGATACGCGCCTGGCGTTATCTTCCACACACTAATCAACTAGTAATGTCTTATTTTACATGAAAGATACGCGCCTGGCGTTATCTTCCACACACTAATCAACTAGTAATGTCTCATTTTACATGAAAGATACGCGCCTGGCGTTATCTTCCACACCCTATTCATATAGTGATGTCTTATTTTACATGAAAGATACGCGCCTGGCGTTATCTTCCACACACTAATCAACTAGTAATGTCTTATTTTACATGAAAGATACGCGCCTGGCGTTATCTTCCACGCCCTATTCATATAGTGATGTCTTATTTTACATGAAAGATACGCGCCTGGCGTTATCTTCCACACACTAATCAACTAGTAATGTCTTATTTTACATGAAAGATACGCGCCTGGCGTTATCTTCCACACACTAATCAACTAGTAATGTCTTATTTTACATGAAAGATACGCGCCTGGCGTTATCTTCCACACACTAATCAACTAGTAATGTCTTATTTTACATGAAAGATACGCGCCTGGCGTTATCTTCCACACCCTATTCATGTAGTGATGTCTTATTTTACATGAAAGATACGCGCCTGGCGTTATCTTCCACACACTAATCAACTAATAATGTCTTATTTTACATGAAAGATACGCGCCTGGCGTTATCTTCCACACACTAATCAACTAGTAATGTCTTATTTTACATGAAAGATACGCGCCTGGCGTTATCTTCCACACCCTATTCATATAGTGATGTCTTATTTTACATGAAAGATACGCGCCTGGCGTTATCTTCCACACCCTAATCTTACAGTAATGTCTTATTTTACATGAAAGATACGCGCCTGGCGTTATCTTCCACACCCTAATCTTACAGTAATGTCTTATTTTACATGAAAGATACGCGCCTGGCGTTATCTTCCACACCCTAATCTTACAGTAATGTCTTATTTTACATGAAAGATACGCGCCTGACGTTATCTTCCACACACTAATCAACTAGTATTGTCTTATTTTACATGAAAGATACGCGCCTGGCGTTATCTTCCACACACTAATCAACTAGTATTGTCTTATTTTACATGAAAGATACGCGCCTGACGTTATCTTCCACACCCTATTCATATAGTGATGTCTTATTTTACATGAAAGATACGCGCCTGGCGTTATCTTCCACACCCTAATCTTACAGTAATGTCTTATTTTACATTAAAGATACGCGCCTGGCGTTATCTTCCACACCCTAATCTTACAGTAATGTCTTCTTTACATGAAAGATACGCGCCTGGCGTTATCTTCCACACCCTATTCATATAGTGATGTCTTATTTTACATGAAAGATACGCGCCTGGCGTTATCTTCCACACACTAATCAACTAGTAATGTCTTATTTTACATGAAAGATACGCGCCTGGCGTTATCTTCCACACCCTATTCATATAGTGATGTCTCATTTTACATGAAAGATACGCGCCTGGCGTTATCTTCCACACCCTATTCATATAGTGATGTCTCATTTTACATGAAAGATACGCGCCTGGCGTTATCTTCCACACCCTATTCATATAGTGATGTCTTATTTTACATGAAAGATACGCGCCTGGCGTTATCTTCCACACACTAATCAACTAGTAATGTCTTATTTTACATGAAAGATACGCGCCTGGCGTTATCTTCCACACACTAATCAACTAGTAATGTCTCATTTTACATGAAAGATACGCGCCTGGCGTTATCTTCCACACCCTATTCATATAGTGATGTCTTATTTTACATGAAAGATACGCGCCTGGCGTTATCTTCCACACACTAATCAACTAGTAATGTCTTATTTTACATGAAAGATACGCGCCTGGCGTTATCTTCCACGCCCTATTCATATAGTGATGTCTTATTTTACATGAAAGATACGCGCCTGGCGTTATCTTCCACACACTAATCAACTAGTAATGTCTTATATTACATGAAAGATACGCGCCTGGCGTTATCTTCCACACACTAATCAACTAGTAATGTCTTATTTTACATGAAAGATACGCGCCTGGCGTTATCTTCCACACACTAATCAACTAGTAATGTCTTATTTTACATGAAAGATACGCGCCTGGCGTTATCTTCCACACCCTATTCATGTAGTGATGTCTTATTTTACATGAAAGATACGCGCCTGGCGTTATCTTCCACACACTAATCAACTAGTAATGTCTTATTTTACATGAAAGATACGCGCCTGGCGTTATCTTCCACACACTAATCAACTAGTAATGTCTTATTTTACATGAAAGATACGCGCCTGGCGTTATCTTCCACACCCTATTCATATAGTGATGTCTTATTTTACATGAAAGATACGCGCCTGGCGTTATCTTCCACAAACTAATCAACTAGTAATGTCTTATTTTACATGAAAGATACGCGCCTGGCGTTATCTTCCACACACTAATCAACTAGTAATGTCTTATTTTACATGAAAGATACGCGCCTGGCGTTATCTTCCACACCCTATTCATATAGTGATGTCTTATTTTACATGAAAGATACGCGCCTGGCGTTATCTTCCACACACTAATCAACTAGTAATGTCTTATTTTACATGAAAGATACGCGCCTGGCGTTATCTTCCACACCCTATTCATATAGTGATGTCTTATTTTACATGAAAGATACGCGCCTGGCGTTATCTTCCACACACTAATCAACTAGTAATGTCTTATTTTACATGAAAGATACGCGCCTGGCGTTATCTTCCACACCCTATTCATATAGTGATGTCTCATTTTACATGAAAGATACGCGCCTGGCGTTATCTTCCACACCCTATTCATATAGTGATGTCTTATTTTACATGAAAGATACGCGCCTGGCGTTATCTTCCACACCCTAATCTTACAGTAATGTCTTATTTTACATGAAAGATACGCGCCTGGCGTTATCTTCCACACCCTATTCATATAGTGATGTCTTATTTTACATGAAAGATACGCGCCTGGCGTTATCTTCCACACCCTATTCATATAGTGATGTCTTATTTTACATGAAAGATACGCGCCTGGCGTTATCTTCCACACACTAATCAACTAGTAATGTCTTATTTTACATGAAAGA
Organism: Rhabditoides inermis; assembly: GCA_963966185.1. Classification (NCBI taxonomy): domain Eukaryota; kingdom Metazoa; phylum Nematoda; class Chromadorea; order Rhabditida; family Rhabditidae; genus Rhabditoides; species Rhabditoides inermis. The sequence continues at coordinate 1,012,705 of CAWZYM010000209.1, read as the reverse complement.
TACGCGCCTGGCGTTATCTTCCACACCCTATTCATATAGTGATGTCTCATTTTACATGAAAGATACGCGCCTGGCGTTATCTTCCACACCCTATTCATATAGTGATGTCTTATTTTACATGAAAGATACGCGCCTGGCGTTATCTTCCACACCCTAATCTTACAGTAATGTCTTATTTTACATGAAAGATACGCGCCTGGCGTTATCTTCCACACCCTATTCATATAGTGATGTCTTATTTTACATGAAAGATACGCGCCTGGCGTTATCTTCCACACACTAATCAACTAGTAATGTCTTATTTTACATGAAAGATACGCGCCTGGCGTTATCTTCCACACCCTATTCATATAGTGATGTCTTATTTTACATGAAAGGTACGCGCCTGGCGTTATCTTCCACACACTAATCAACTAGTAATGTCTTATTTTACATGAAAGATACGCGCCTGGCGTTATCTTCCACACACTAATCAACTAGTAATGTCTTATTTTACATGAAAGATACGCGCCTGGCGTTATCTTCCACACCCTATTCATATAGTGATGTCTTATTTTACATGAAAGATACGCGCCTGGCGTTATCTTCCACACACTAATCAACTAGTAATGTCTTATTTTACATGAAAGATACGCGCCTGGCGTTATCTTCCACACACTAATCAACTAGTAATGTCTCATTTTACATGAAAGATACGCGCCTGGCGTTATCTTCCACACCCTATTCATATAGTGATGTCTTATTTTACATGAAAGATACGCGCCTGGCGTTATCTTCCACACACTAATCAACTAGTAATGTCTTATTTTACATGAAAGATACGCGCCTGGCGTTATCTTCCACGCCCTATTCATATAGTGATGTCTTATTTTACATGAAAGATACGCGCCTGGCGTTATCTTCCACACACTAATCAACTAGTAATGTCTTATTTTACATGAAAGATACGCGCCTGGCGTTATCTTCCACACACTAATCAACTAGTAATGTCTTATTTTACATGAAAGATACGCGCCTGGCGTTATCTTCCACACACTAATCAACTAGTAATGTCTTATTTTACATGAAAGATACGCGCCTGGCGTTATCTTCCACACCCTATTCATGTAGTGATGTCTTATTTTACATGAAAGATACGCGCCTGGCGTTATCTTCCACACACTAATCAACTAATAATGTCTTATTTTACATGAAAGATACGCGCCTGGCGTTATCTTCCACACACTAATCAACTAGTAATGTCTTATTTTACATGAAAGATACGCGCCTGGCGTTATCTTCCACACCCTATTCATATAGTGATGTCTTATTTTACATGAAAGATACGCGCCTGGCGTTATCTTCCACACCCTAATCTTACAGTAATGTCTTATTTTACATGAAAGATACGCGCCTGGCGTTATCTTCCACACCCTAATCTTACAGTAATGTCTTATTTTACATGAAAGATACGCGCCTGGCGTTATCTTCCACACCCTAATCTTACAGTAATGTCTTATTTTACATGAAAGATACGCGCCTGACGTTATCTTCCACACACTAATCAACTAGTATTGTCTTATTTTACATGAAAGATACGCGCCTGGCGTTATCTTCCACACACTAATCAACTAGTAATGTCTTATTTTACATGAAAGATACGCGCCTGACGTTATCTTCCACACCCTATTCATATAGTGATGTCTTATTTTACATGAAAGATACGCGCCTGGCGTTATCTTCCACACACTAATCAACTAGTAATGTCTTATTTTACATGAAAGATACGCGCCTGGCGTTATCTTCCACACACTAATCAACTAGTAATGTCTTATTTTACATGAAAGATACGCGCCTGGCGTTATCTTCCACACACTAATCAACTAGTAATGTCTTATTTTACATGAAAGATACGCGCCTGGCGTTATCTTCCACGCCCTATTCATATAGTGATGTCTTATTTTACATGAAAGATACGCGCCTGGCGTTATCTTCCACACACTAATCAACTAGTAATGTCTTATATTACATGAAAGATACGCGCCTGGCGTTATCTTCCACACACTAATCAACTAGTAATGTCTTATTTTACATGAAAGATACGCGCCTGGCGTTATCTTCCACACACTAATCAACTAGTAATGTCTTATTTTACATGAAAGATACGCGCCTGGCGTTATCTTCCACACCCTATTCATGTAGTGATGTCTTATTTTACATGAAAGATACGCGCCTGGCGTTATCTTCCACACACTAATCAACTAGTAATGTCTTATTTTACATGAAAGATACGCGCCTGGCGTTATCTTCCACACACTAATCAACTAGTAATGTCTTATTTTACATGAAAGATACGCGCCTGGCGTTATCTTCCACACCCTATTCATATAGTGATGTCTTATTTTACATGAAAGATACGCGCCTGGCGTTATCTTCCACAAACTAATCAACTAGTAATGTCTTATTTTACATGAAAGATACGCGCCTGGCGTTATCTTCCACACACTAATCAACTAGTAATGTCTTATTTTACATGAAAGATACGCGCCTGGCGTTATCTTCCACACCCTATTCATATAGTGATGTCTTATTTTACATGAAAGATACGCGCCTGGCGTTATCTTCCACACACTAATCAACTAGTAATGTCTTATTTTACATGAAAGATACGCGCCTGGCGTTATCTTCCACACCCTATTCATATAGTGATGTCTTATTTTACATGAAAGATACGCGCCTGGCGTTATCTTCCACACACTAATCAACTAGTAATGTCTTATTTTACATGAAAGATACGCGCCTGGCGTTATCTTCCACACCCTATTCATATAGTGATGTCTCATTTTACATGAAAGATACGCGCCTGGCGTTATCTTCCACACCCTATTCATATAGTGATGTCTTATTTTACATGAAAGATACGCGCCTGGCGTTATCTTCCACACCCTAATCTTACAGTAATGTCTTATTTTACATGAAAGATACGCGCCTGGCGTTATCTTCCACACCCTATTCATATAGTGATGTCTTATTTTACATGAAAGATACGCGCCTGGCGTTATCTTCCACACCCTATTCATATAGTGATGTCTTATTTTACATGAAAGATACGCGCCTGGCGTTATCTTCCACACACTAATCAACTAGTAATGTCTTATTTTACATGAAAGATACGCGCCTGGCGTTATCTTCCACACCCTATTCATATAGTGATGTCTCATTTTACATGAAAGATACGCGCCTGGCGTTATCTTCCACACCCTATTCATATAGTGATGTCTTATTTTACATGAAAGATACGCGCCTGGCGTTATCTTCCACACCCTAATCTTACAGTAATGTCTTATTTTACATGAAAGATACGCGCCTGGCGTTATCTTCCACACCCTATTCATATAGTGATGTCTTATTTTACATGAAAGATACGCGCCTGGCGTTATCTTCCACACACTAATCAACTAGTAATGTCTTATTTTACATGAAAGATACGCGCCTGGCGTTATCTTCCACACCCTATTCATATAGTGATGTCTTATTTTACATGAAAGGTACGCGCCTGGCGTTATCTTCCACACACTAATCAACTAGTAATGTCTTATTTTACATGAAAGATACGCGCCTGGCGTTATCTTCCACACACTAATCAACTAGTAATGTCTTATTTTACATGAAAGATACGCGCCTGGCGTTATCTTCCACACCCTATTCATATAGTGATGTCTTATTTTACATGAAAGATACGCGCCTGGCGTTATCTTCCACACACTAATCAACTAGTAATGTCTTATTTTACATGAAAGATACGCGCCTGGCGTTATCTTCCACACACTAATCAACTAGTAATGTCTCATTTTACATGAAAGATACGCGCCTGGCGTTATCTTCCACACCCTATTCATATAGTGATGTCTTATTTTACATGAAAGATACGCGCCTGGCGTTATCTTCCACACACTAATCAACTAGTAATGTCTTATTTTACATGAAAGATACGCGCCTGGCGTTATCTTCCACGCCCTATTCATATAGTGATGTCTTATTTTACATGAAAGATACGCGCCTGGCGTTATCTTCCACACACTAATCAACTAGTAATGTCTTATTTTACATGAAAGATACGCGCCTGGCGTTATCTTCCACACACTAATCAACTAGTAATGTCTTATTTTACATGAAAGATACGCGCCTGGCGTTATCTTCCACACACTAATCAACTAGTAATGTCTTATTTTACATGAAAGATACGCGCCTGGCGTTATCTTCCACACCCTATTCATGTAGTGATGTCTTATTTTACATGAAAGATACGCGCCTGGCGTTATCTTCCACACACTAATCAACTAATAATGTCTTATTTTACATGAAAGATACGCGCCTGGCGTTATCTTCCACACACTAATCAACTAGTAATGTCTTATTTTACATGAAAGATACGCGCCTGGCGTTATCTTCCACACCCTATTCATATAGTGATGTCTTATTTTACATGAAAGATACGCGCCTGGCGTTATCTTCCACACCCTAATCTTACAGTAATGTCTTATTTTACATGAAAGATACGCGCCTGGCGTTATCTTCCACACCCTAATCTTACAGTAATGTCTTATTTTACATGAAAGATACGCGCCTGGCGTTATCTTCCACACCCTAATCTTACAGTAATGTCTTATTTTACATGAAAGATACGCGCCTGACGTTATCTTCCACACACTAATCAACTAGTATTGTCTTATTTTACATGAAAGATACGCGCCTGGCGTTATCTTCCACACACTAATCAACTAGTAATGTCTTATTTTACATGAAAGATACGCGCCTGACGTTATCTTCCACACCCTATTCATATAGTGATGTCTTATTTTACATGAAAGATACGCGCCTGGCGTTATCTTCCACACCCTAATCTTACAGTAATGTCTTATTTTACATTAAAGATACGCGCCTGGCGTTATCTTCCACACCCTAATCTTACAGTAATGTCTTCTTTACATGAAAGATACGCGCCTGGCGTTATCTTCCACACCCTATTCATATAGTGATGTCTTATTTTACATGAAAGATACGCGCCTGGCGTTATCTTCCACACACTAATCAACTAGTAATGTCTTATTTTCATGAAAGATACGCGCCTGGCGTTATCTTCCACACCCTATTCATAAAGTGATGTCTTATTTTACATGAAAGATACGCGCCTGGCGTTATCTTCCACACACTAATCAACTAGTA